>MU183060.1:3448-46860 GCA_016904865.1 Pissodes strobi | reverse complement strand
ATGTAAATACCGATATGTCTTATCAACAATTTAAAGACTTATGTGGTATTTGTTGTTGATTTTGTTGTTATTGGTTATGAAATCTGGTCGATATCGAAAGGGAATTGATAACTATTAAATTTTAGAAAATATATATATAACCATCATTTCAACTAAGTTAACATTAGTTCATAATCTAAACTATATCTATAAACATGAACGAGAAAATTGCAAAAGAAGAGACAGATATAGCAGAATCAAAAATTCGCCGACATGTTGAAATGATGGCGTTCACAGAAAGACAAAGAAAATGCAAGAAAACTCAACTCACCTCGCTAAAGCAGCATTCAAATTCCACAAAGGGCAGTTCCAGACACCAACACTTAAGAAAAGATAAGGCACAAATATAGACTGAAACTGTTAAAAATGGCCCGACGGAAAAGCCCATCAAAGGTAAAATAAAAAATTGATTCCGACCGATGTCCCAAAGGTCGACGTAGAGAGTGATGCCAGGAGACCGAAAACTCGAAAAGCAGAGGATACCACTTCGAAAATCTCGTTCCATCAATAAATGCATGGCACGACAAGTCACATGTTCCTCTTAATAATTCATCCAAGGGAATTAGACGATGGAAACCTGGGATTTCGATGTATAGGCATCTACCAAAAAAAACAACCAGAGTAGCCAAAAGGGTATTGTCATTAAGCCACTGCAATAAATAGAATTTCTTAATTATTCCGAGGCAATTAAGTAACTACGCACGATGCCTAACTCGACAACCAATCCAAAACCAGTATGTACTACGAAAGTCGGAAACCCTAAAAGGCCACCGACTTCACTTTCGGGTCCAAATTCAATTTACCTTTGGCGCCAAATTCAATTTACTCGAAATCGAACTTTGTTTATCAATGCAAATTTTATTTTGATTGTCTCGATCAAGATATCGTCGAAGCGAAGCCGGCCAGAATCTACGAGGGGTTTTCGCTAGTAAATACAAATGAGCTCGAAGCCATATGAATGGTGACGAATTCTAAGATTATTTACGCTTCGATATACAATAGCCAACAGGGCCCGTGACAGTTGTTACTTTAAAACTGCTTTTAACATAGTCTTTTTTGTTTCTCAGTTTTTCACAGTAACTGCTTATACTTAGATTTGATTGGATGTATTCATGTACGGTCTTGGCTGTCATTTCAGGTTCAAAGCCCGAGAGAAAAAACATTTTACTGCTGGGTTCTGTTGCTATGTTGGGTTCTTTTTTTCCTCGTATGGTTGTTGGTCTGATTTTCGCGAGATCTTTATTATTTCTCGTTTTTATATTTACATTATGGCAGGTTTTGTTTAATGTTCTACTATTATGATTTATTTTTACGTTTGGTTGTTTTTTTTCAGGAATTCGGGCTAAGTTTACTTTCATCTGTGGCAACATCTCCCAGTTCTACTTCGTTAATCAGTGTACTCTTATCAACATTGATGCATCCCCTTTAGTTGTTTTATCAGAAGCCAGCTTCTAACCACTGAACCACCAGAGCATTTCCAGACAATTCATTGCGCAAACACATCGGTAAACTGAAGGCTGATTAGTTACCCTGCTAAATCTAGCTCTAAGTGTCAGATTAATATTGTAGCTAATGCCAGATCTTCAGGCGGGTTTTCAGCTGACTGAGTCGATTGGTTGATGTTGCGGTGTGGTCAACACTTCTATCAATTATCTCTACTCGCGTCTACTCGGTGTTGTTCTAATATTTCGCTTCACGCGTGGCCCTCCGCTCACTTCGGGGGCGCATCCAGACAAAACTAACCCAAGGCAATGCCCAAAAGAAAAAATAACATTGAAAAATATATGAATTAGCACGTGCGCATGCGTGAGGGCTCAAAATTGCGGCAGGTTGACACAGGCAATGGCACACTCAACAGTTCAGAAGCTTCACAACTGGTTTATGTCTTAACCTTGACAAAACAGAAACTGTCGTCTTTTCCCTGAAGGATCATGAGGATAATAGAAGCGTTAAGTTTCTTGAAGTTTCTCTGGATAACAGATTGAACTGTAAGAGCCACATAAATTTACTAACAAATAAGCTGTCAACTACTCTCTTTTTGCTCCGCAGAATTGCAAATATGGCCCCGTTTGAGGTTTCCAGAACCGCATACATGGGTCTATTCCAACCTAAAGTGTCTTTATGGCCTGTTGTTTTCGGGAAACTCAACTGACTGGGTGCGAGTATTTAAAATGCAAAAGACGGCACTTAGAATCATGAGGAAAAAGAGATCTACAGATAGTTGTAGACCTCTGTTTAGAAACTTTAAAAACTCACGATGCCTGGTCTTTACATTTATCAGCGTTTGAGCTTCATAAGATCTCGAGAAGCTAAATTCCTAACAGGAAATAGTAGACACGAGTACAACACCAGGAATGGAGATAACCTATTACAACCCCAACATTGGCTTACTTTATCACAAAAGAGCTATATTAATATCTCTATTAAACTATATTAACTCTTTACTAAGTTTAAGTAGCATATAAAAAAAGATTATTTTGGAGATATGTCCTTACACAATGAATGAGCAAATAAAGTATTTTATTATTATTATTATTATTATTATTATTATTATTATTATTACACTAAATGAAATTGCGAGAGATACTTTGTTTATTTTTATTTGTTATTATCACCTCGACTTTCATAATTAATAATAAGCGAAACGATAAAAACGTTTCACTTATTATCATACCTACTTTCCTCCTCATTGCACTCTGCTGTCCACTCATCTACTGTGACTCTTATAGGCTCCAGCAATCTAGCAAACTCGCTTAAGCTACAGTCAGTTTTACAGCCGGGCAGCATCAGTTGATTAAAGTCGGTACTATTTTTAAAGTACATATTAACATAGATGTCCTCATCGTTACTCTTAAGTTCCCAAATGACCGTGGATCCGAATTCGGCCGGGGAGCCGGTAAAAACTCCCATTGCGTTGGTACAATCCCCTATAGTGGAATCGTGGGCGCTCAACATCAAGAACTTCGGCGCGGTACTATCCCCAATCTTAGTTAAGCCATGTCTGGGTCCTCTAACGTGTGCGGTGGCGGATAAAGTACCGTATCGAACAGCGTCTAAATGATTCAAAAGATAGTCGAAAAACGGTCCGATTCTTAACCTCGCAAGCTCGGGAGTGTAGGTGGGCCATTGGAATTTTTTCGCGGCCCAGCCCTCGATTTCGGGCCAGTAATATTCGGTCCAGGCGGGCAACGTTAAATTTAATCCTCTGTATATGGTTATTGTCGAAAATAAGCCGGCGAAACTGGTAATGTCCAACTCCTCTACCGGATACCCGGTCATTTCCGAGATGTTTCTGTATAGATCCGCTAGTTCGCGATCTAAATTTTGGAAGTCTTCAGAGTTCATTAGCTCTGCCTCGAGCCTGTCGTATTTTGGGCATGAAATTTTGGCGGTTAAGATCGGATCTTCATCTTCAGGTGTCGTGTGGATTGGTATAGCCTGCAATGCGTAGGCTTTGATTAGATTATTTGGTATAGTATTTTAATAGCAACAAAAGAGGTTGTTTGGTTTAGTGCAGAGCAATTTCAGCAAAACCAAATTTTTTGGATTTTTATGTAGTGGGGGCGTAATGTGAGTTCGATTCCTCCTACAATATTTACTGGCATTAGCTTACTATCTTACACTAACACAAAATACGAGGATTACTTCTGTAGAAACATATATTATATGTGTTAAATACTATAAATTAGATCCCGCTCATTATTACGCTTCTCCAGGCCCAAGTTTTGTTGCATGTTTACGTTATTCTGAGGTTGAATTAGAATCCTATTTTGAATTCATTTTACAAAGAAATAAATCCGAACATTTGCAACAGTTTTATCAAAAACGACATTATTTAAGATTTTTATTTGTTATAGTACAAGATTTGACCTTGGGCATGGTGATGGAAATCATGTGGAAGACCCCAGAAAAGGTAAAGGAAATTGTAAAGAAAACGCCCCTTTGAGATTTTTTAAACAACTGCTTTATTCTGATGCTAGGCAAGAACAGACCCATAAACCTATAATGTCATAGAAATGACAGACATACAAAATCTTTTCTTACATTAAATCGTGAATAACTTATGAAACAGAAAACAAGATTTCATAGTAATGCAGCACTCTGCAATATTCTCATAAAAGGTGAACGCGTAATTCTATCTACTAATGTTAGAGGGAGCCACATATCTTAAAAATACTTATTTTTTTATATATTTTCAACACCCCCACTTGGCAAAAAATGAGTAAATAAATTCTTAGCTATAAGTAAAACATAATAAACAGATAGAACACATATTTTGCTCTTAAACCTTTAACAAACTTTCCATGCTTAATGCCCTGCAATGTTTTTGTTAATATATCAGCTATCATATCCTGCGTAGATAAGCATTCAATATTAATAATCTTTTCGTTTACAGCATCCCTCACAAAATGATATCTGATGTCAATGTGTTTGGAACGATCGTGGAGAACTGAATTGTAGGCTAGTTTCTTAGCACTTTGGTTATCATTATAAATGAGAACACAATCCAATCTTCCTATCAGATCTTCCAATAGGTTTCTTAAATATATGGTCAAAGAGACCAAGAGAGTAGCCTCACTGAGCGCCATATACTCGGCTTGTGTGGACGAAAGCGCTATTGTTTTTTGTTTCCAACCTCCATGAAATTTACCCCCCTGCTAATTTAAACACGTATCCAGTATAGGACTTTCTGTCCTTCTTGTTAGACCCCCAATCGGCATCAACATAGCCTTCTAAATTAATTTCATGGAGAAATTTCTAGTTCCTTTCAGATACCTTATTATACGCTTAGCACATTGCCAATGATAATCAGAATTACAGTTATTAAATTGGCTAAGAAAACTAATACTAAAACAAAAGTTTGGCCGTGTTAGCACAGCCAAGTACATCAGGTTCCCTATAAGTCTTTGATATAGTGGATTTTGAGATGTTTGGTTACTGTCTGAGAAATCAACATTTTCACCTAAAGGTGTCACAACACTTTTACACTCCTTCATGTTAAATCTTTTTAACAGTTGATTTATGTACTCTTCCTGACTTAACTTAATACAACTCTTATCCCTAGTGATTTTCATACCCAAAAATTGTCTGACTTCACCTAAGTCTTTGATTTGAAATTCAGACTTGACATACCTTAACAAGTTAGTATCATTTGAATAAATTAAAAAATCATCGACATAGAGGGCTATAATCATCAGGAGATTGGGATCATATTTAGTATAAATACAAGGTTCATATACAGGTTTCTTATACCCTAACTTTAATAACAAGCTATCAACTCGGTGATTCCAAGCTCGTGACTATTGTTTCAAACTGTATATAGCCCTATTTAACTTACAGAGCTATTTTCATTACCAGCTTGAACAAAACCTTCAGGCTGTTTCATGAAAATATTCTCCTTTAAAAACCCGTTTAAAAAGGCAGTCTTAATAACGTCTAAGTGAAATATTTTAAAGTCAAGTTGAAGAGACAATGCAAAAAGTAGCCTTAAACTAGTATACCCTATGACAGGAGCAAAAGTTTGCTCATAATCTATACCCCTTTGCCACTAATCGAGCCCTATAAGTCACTTTATTCTCCGCGTCACATTTCTTTTTGAACACCCATTTGTTCGAAACCACATGTTCACTTCCAGAAGCATCTACTAAGCTCCAAGCACTATTTTCTTCAAAAGACCTCATCTCGTCCTCCATAGCACGCTTCCAACAGTCAGCATCTGGTCTTCCAAGAGCCTCTTCTACCGACAAAGGTACATCCTCCAAATCTAGATCCCCAATGCACAAGTACGTTACATACTCCTCAAGCATTTTGTTAGATTTCTTATCCTTCAATGACCTACTTGGTATCTCTGGAACGTCTAAATCTTCTTCCACTGGCATGTAATCACTGTCATTTTCGGAATTGTCATCTGCAGACTAAAAATTTGAGTCAAAAATCAAATCTTCTATGGTTTCATCAGGCTCCAAGGACTCTTTATCTGGCTGACTTTCAAGCAAGAGGTTCCCCACTGCATCGGTTACCTCTGATAGAACTGTACTAGGTCTTCTGTCCCGTTCTATTACTATAACATCCCTGCTGGTTATAACTTTCTTCGTCTTAGGATTATAAAGCCTGTAGCCCTTTATGTTCTCAGGAAATCCTATTAAAACTATATTTTCAGACTTTTTGTCAAACTTTAGCCTCCTTGGTTTTGGCACATGCACCATTGCTTCACGCCCGAAGACTGACATTAAGTTTTTTACCGTGCCAAGCCTCAAATGGTGTCACCTTCAACCCTGGAACTAATGACCTGTTACGCAAGTAAACTGCTGTATTGACAGCCTCGGCCCAAAAAGATTTGTCAAGACCAGAATCGACCAGAAGACACCTTGCCTTCTCCACAATGGTTCTGTTGAGCCTCTCAAGCATGCCATTCTGCTCTGGTGTGTGTGGGTTAATTTTTTGATGCACTATTCCACCCTGTTTCAAAAAAATTTCAAATTCCTGGCTACAGAATTCCCCACCATTATCTGATCTAAACACTTTAATCTTTTTGTCTACTTGATTTTCAACCATTATTTTAAATTCCTTAAACTATTCTATGGCTTGGCCTTTATTGCTTAAAAAATAAACAAAACACATTCTGCTTTAATCGTCTTCAAATAACAGAAAATACCTTGACCCAGCTAGAGACGGAACCTCCATCGGCCCACAAAGATCTGAATGCAAAATTTCTAATTTATTATTAGCTCTGTTACCTGAATTCTTGAAGCTTAACCTGGCCTGCTTACCCTCGTAACACACTGCACAAGCTTCATCACAACTGAGCTTCCCGCTGCAAGTCAAACTTTCAACTGCACTTTGATGCATCATATTTAGGTCCTTGAAATTAATATGTGCAAATCTTCTATGCAACACATTTCCTGTAACTGCCAAACTTGCTAGGCCTTGCTGCTCCTTGCTCCTTCCTGTATTTTAATCGGTACACATTGTCGGCTCTCTCCGCCTCTGCAATTAACTGATTATTTGAATCAAAAATTTTGCATACCTTTTCCTTGAAAACAACCCTGTTCCCTGTCTTAATCAGCTGGTTCACTGACAATAAGTTGGTTGTCAGGTCCGGCACATATATGGCATTTTTTATGACAATATTGTGGTCCCTATTGTTGACAAGCGGGGGATGCCAATACTACTGTGCCACTATGTCCCGCTAGGGCTGCGGGGGTGTTAACTATAAAGGGGATCTTATCCTGAAGGGGTAGGTCTAACTTCATTCGATTAAAACGCCGTTATTCCCAAAACACTAATTTATTGTACTACCTAAATACTAATAAATTACTCGCTCGGCTGCGGAGGTATTTTAAAGCGTTAGGGGTGTTAACTTAATAGATACACACTTTATAATACAATAATGTTAACTTACATCTCTCTTTCCCCCTAAAAGCAACCCTAGGATGATCCTCGCGTGAAATCCCCAATCCTCAACCTGTTTCGGCTCGAAACGGAGACTCTCCTACTGAACGCCTTTGGCTGCTTCGGATTTCCACTAGATCTCGATCGACTTGAGCTTCCACTTATTATCGACCCTCTGTTTACACTTTCGCTTAGAACCGCGAGTTAGACTTAGGTACGCCAACTTTTCATCGGACTCCCGACTTGAACTTTCGCCAACTCTCGACTACCCGTAACGGCTGTCAACACTCGAGTCCTTCCTCTCGACTCCCTCCTCTCTAGCTGCCTTCTCCTTTCCCCGTTTCACTTTTCCTTCCTATCATTCATTCACGCCTTTTTCTATTGCTCACTGTTATTTTCACATTCCTTAAAATTATCTTTTTCTCTTTTTACCACACTCTCAACTATGTTTCATTTTCTAACTAACCATTCATATTTAGACGTCATTCGTTCCTCCCGTTTCCCAAAAACAGCGATAACCTGTACATTCATCATTTTTCGCAACTATTGCACCGCCCACTTACTGCGGCCATTATTAATTTTGCCCAATATGTCAATTCGGGTTAATTACTATCGAACTTGCACTTTCTTGCTGACTCTTCCAAATAACGCTCAATGTCCCCGATCAAACTCCTTGCGTCTACTTTTCTGAAGTTTATTTTTAACATGAATACTTTACATTATTTATATAAACGATTTCTTGTTCTATTACGCAAAAAATAAGGCAACTGACCTTTTATAGAAATTAATACTATCTTATTTAAGCCCAGATAATAATATATGACAATATGACAGGTACTGTTGATAATTTCCTTCATGTCAATATCCTGCTGGACATTGGTCAACCAATCTTTCCTCGATGTGACTGAGGCACCAATCGGTTGGATTAAAATGGCCACTAACAAAAACTGCCGACAAAGCACTGTTACTGCCATCTAAGCTACCAGCCTTACTTTTCGCATAATTCTTTGGGCACTTATTCATGTAATGACCTAGAGCTTTGCACCTATAACACCTGACCTTTGAAATGTCCACCTGGCCCTTCTTATGTTTCTGGTTTATAGCAAATGTACCTCCAGCTCCTGCACTACCACTGTCCTCTGCCATATCACGAAACTTGGTTTTAATCATATCTGTGCTAATGTTCATGCCGCTATGTTCTATAGCCATGATCAATGGTGAATACTTTTCTGGCAAGTCTGCCAAAAGTAACGAGCCAACCCATTCTTCACTAATATTAAAACCAGTCTTGCTCAACTTCTATGCGGTATCTATCATCTGATTAACATAGCTTTGCATAGACTCACTACTCTCTAGGCGTAGAGAAATCAAACTACGTAACAAACTTATCTTACGTGTGAAGCCCTGATCTGCATATAACTGCCTCAGGATGTCCTAAACTTCCTTTGCAGTTCCTGCTGACTTTACATGAATGTATAAGTTTGTATCCAAGGTAAGTATTAGTTTTGCCTTAGCTTTTGCCATCAAAGTCGTGTCGGTTTCCGCACCTTCAAGACACTTCGATAAACCTTCGAGCACTAGGTAATTTTCCACTGCGAAAGCCCATTCCTCGTAGTTTTCGCGCCCGATTAATCTAGGTACACTTGGCAGATAGTTAGCCACCTTGAGTCAATCAAAATCGCGATTAAACGACGTTTTTACAACTCCGAACCCATTACAAAATAGTCTGCCTCTATGGGCAACTGACTAGGAAACAAATTGGGAAAGTTTCTGGGCCCATAACCTGATGGAAATCATGTGGAAGACCCCAAAAAAAAGGTAAAGGAAATTGTAAAGAAAACAACTGCTTTATTTCGATGCCAGGCAGGAACAGAGCCAAAAACCTATGTCATAGAAAAAGACAGACATACAAAATCTTGTGCATTATAAGATCCTTTACACAAATAGTGCACTATATAAAAATCGGCCTTTCCTATTGGTCGATCCGCATGGCCATCCGCTCGCTTCGCTCGCTACGGCGGCTCAAGAAAAGGAAACCAACCAGGTGCTAACCCAAGACATACCCAAAATGAAGAAAAAAACTGTTTAGAAACATAATCTTAAAAAAAAATTAAAAAAAGCAACGGGGTTCGAACCAGGTGGGATCCAACTATCTAAACCTCTACACCACGAGAGCTCTTACGACAAATTGATTGCATCACGAAGACATATTGTAATACGAGATGGGTCGACCAATAGGAGAGGCCGATTTTGATATAGTCGGCTACGCCTGTAAAGGATCTTTAAATGCGAATAACTTATGAAACAGAACACAAGATTTTATAGTAATGCAGCACTCTGCAATATTCTCATAAAAGGTGAACGCGTAGTTCTATCTACTAATGTTAGAGGGAGCTACATATCTTAAAAATACTAATTTTTTGAAATATTTTCAACACATAGACCATGTAGTAAGGCCTAGCATTTTCCATGTTCTTACCAAAAACGGCATTATTTAAAAGTTTAAACGTTAAGGTTAATAAATAGAATTGCTTAAAGGGTAGTAGTAGTAGTAGTAGTAAGGGTGGGGGGGCCGAAGCCCGGTAAGTAGGCCTATAAGTCCCTTTTCACCATCCCCGATCCGCCCTCCCCTACCTGGCTACTTCCAACACCCGGCCCGCACTGAAACGGCCCGTCACCTTGATAAAGGTGAGGACGTCCTCCCAGTCCAGATCCTTTAGATCTTCCCGAGCAAGTGTTGGTGCTCCCAGTATCTTCCTCCTTAGGCGACTCCACCTATCACAAATTCCTATATAGTGGTATGAGGACTCCTCCCCTGTCCCGCAGTTCAGGCAGAGTGGGCTGTCCCTCAGGCCGATAAGGTGCAGATGTCTGTTTAGGCTTCCATGCCCAGTCAGAATACTGATGTCCTCTCGGCTCTTTTTTAGCAGTCGCCTTGCTCTGGATCCGTCAGGATTTAGAATCATTTCCTTGGCTTGTCTGCATCCTTCTTTTCCTCTCCAATTGTGCTTTGTCTTGTTCCAGGCCCAGTTATTTAGTTCCTGAGAGATTTGCCTTTTACTTAAGCCCAGACCAGGTTCTGGACCGACGAGGTGGCTCATTGAGCCTTGTTTTGCCAATTCATCGGCCCGTTCGTTGCCCTCGATGCCACTGTGCCCTGGAACCCATCTGAGTCTTACTTCCTTACGCACAGCCAATTTGTCTAGGGCGTCTCTACATTCCTGAACTAGCTTACAGCTTGCCCTGGGTCTTTGGATCGCCCTGAGAGCGGCTTGACTGTCCGAGTAAATATATATACTCTCTACACCTTCTGTTACTTCCGCCTTGGTTGCTACTTCCAAAATAGCAAACACCTCCGCCTGGAAAACAGTGGCATATCTCCCCAGCGAAATGCTTTCTCCTGATTTAGTGTTGTCTAGGTATACACCGGCTCCGGATGACTGTGTATTAGCCATCCATGAGCCGTCAGTGTACCATGCGTGTACGCCGCTCGGCGTACGTACCTGGCCTGACAGCCACTCTTCCCTTGATGGAAATTCCACTTGGAAATTACTTCTCAGTCTTAATCTGCCATCTGGAATATTGCCTTTGGTCGCAATGATGGGTAGATCCCTACTCATTTTGGCGGCAATAGTCGTATGGCCTTTCCCTGTGTAGTCCGTTCGCCATAGGCCACTGTCGATCATCCTTTTGTGAGCCGCCATTGTCTCTCTCTCAATCCAGACCGGGAGGTCCGGCAGCCCCAGGATGATGTTCAGTGCTGCTCCGGGAGTTGTTCTCAATGCTCCGGTAATACCCAAACAAGACAGCCTTTGCAGTCTGGCCAGTTTCTGGGCATTAGTGGCTCTGGCCACCAGACCACGGATCCGTAGGGAATCCTCGGTCTTATCACAGCAGTGTACAGCCACTGGAGGATGTAAGGTTTTAAACCCCACTTCCTACCAACCTGCTTAAAGGGTACAGACGATGTATCTTTTCAATTCTAACACCTAAAGTCAGCATCCCCATTAAACAGAAGATACGAATCGTCTCTAGATGGATCATTATTTTTTATTAGCCTCAGCCCAACGTTTTGAACACTGACTTAGCTCGTCTTTTATGCTTTTTTAAAACATGTCCTACATAGAGTTATCTCTCTTCTATATAATCCTGGCAAATTATAGGTCTCTTAATGAAAAAAAAAAAGACATTGTTCATGTTTTATTATATTAAGAATAAAATATCCTTAAATCATCCCTCGTTACACTCCTGAGTCCACTCGTTAGCGCTAACCGTAATTGGAGCTAAAAGACTGGTGAAGTCTTCTAAACCGCAATCGAATTCGCAGCCGGGCAAAGTGAGCCGGCTAAAATCGGTGCTGTTCTTAAAGTACATATTCACGTAGACGTCATCCTCACGACCCTTAATCTCCCAGATTAAAGTGGAAGCAAATTCGGGAGCGGCATCATTAAACACTCCCATGGCGTTAGCCCTATCGCCGATAGTCGTGTCGTGTGCGCTCAACATCAAGAACTTCGTCGCGGCGCTGTCCGCCAGTTTAGTGAAACGATGTCGCGGACCTCTAACGTGTTCTGTAGGCGACCTGGCGTCGTTTTTGACGTCGTTAAAATGATTCAACAGGTAGTCGAAAAAGGGGCCCACTCTTAGCCGGGCTAGCTCGGGAGTGTACGTGTCCAATTGGAAATCTTTGGCCGCCAAAGCGCTGATTTGCGGCCAATACCTGTCCGTCCATTCGGGCAAAGATAAATTGAAACCGCGATAGATCGTGACGGCGGAAAATATGTCGCCGAACGTGTTGATGTCCATCGAATCGAATCCGGCTTCGACCGAGATGGTTTTGTAAAGGTCGGCTAGTTCTTCGTTTAGCCTTTGGAATTCTTCGGAATTCATCAGCTCGTTTAGTAGTCTCTTGTGTTTGGGGCATGGAATCGACGTTGCCAGAACGGCGTCTTGGGCTAGTGAGGTAGTATGAATTGGTATCGCCTGAAACAATTATGGTTTTCAGTGGCATGTTGCTTACCTACTCACATTAATATGGGTTATCAACCATCTTATTTAGTAATTCACTTTATAGAGAAATGAATGCGAACGTTTTCCATAGTCTTACCAAAAAACGGCGTTATACATGAATCTGAATCTTGTAATAATAGGCAAGTACAGTGAAAGAGGGGTAGAGGGACAATAATTAATCATACGTCGTCATTTTGCTGCAAGTTTGAGATTTATCGATCGATCGCTTAAAAACCGATAGATTCAGACACGATTTATCAAATGGATATTCATTTTCTTGAACCCTACAAATTAGTGATGGGCTTATTCGAACGAAAAATAACCTGTTATCCGGTTATTAAAATAACCTGTATTATTCGGTTTTCATTCCACAAGTATTCGAATGAAAAATAACCTGAACCTCATATGTACGAATTCAAATACGAACTACGAAGGAACAAGCCCGACGTATAACGACAAGTTTCGGTGTCGCGTCGATCCGTCGAATGATCAACGAGCAAGAAGCGGTTTTAATTTAGTTATGTTATGAAGCAAGTTTCGATGTTTTAGCTCGAATAAAAGATGAGTTTTTAAATTTCAAATGTACCGGTAGGATGTGGAATTGTGGAAGCCGAACTTGGGGGGTTGAAAAATAGCGAATATTAAGTTAAGATTAAGAGTAGATACTTTGTATTTGTATATTATACTTTTTTTTATTAGTATTAGTAGGTGTATTGTTAATGGTTTACTAAATAGTATGTAGATTTAATATTAATTAGGAATATCTAATCTTAATATTTGCATAAACATTTGTCATGTTTGTTTAGTTCTTAGGTTATAGATTGGAATTTGGAATGTAGGAGCAATAGAGCAATACATAAGTCGTAATATAACTATAACAATATATGTACTATTAATTATTAATATTATTATAGTACTATAAATACATCGCCAGAGAGAAAGACTTTTTTGCAAAGTAAATTTTTAATAATTACGTTCATTACATGTGATCAACACATCCAAGGATCATATTTTGGAGTTTAAGTATTTTTGATTTAAAAACGTAAAATGCTATTTATTTTATTTTGTTCAATAATATTGCGTAATCAAATATTATTCTATTGTTATTTATTAAGCCATACTTAATAAGACAATAGACAATTACAGGTACGAGTTACGTTACGAATACGATGCCGATGATCCTGAACCTCCTTCCTAACCGGCTGCGATCGCTAACCTGAATTTATTCGAATGATTATTCAAATAATAATTCGGTTATTAATATTATTTGAATACAGATAATTCGGTTATCAAAATAATCCGGTTATGCCCATCACTACTACAAATGCACCGTCGTTATAACCATTTGTGCCTAATATAATACGTGATGCTTGCGATATGGTAGGCACGACCAAATATTCGAAATTTTACCCTTACGCCATCTACTGGCAAAGAACGCAAATTAAATGTTTCCAAGAAAAATAAACTAGAGAGGGTGCTTACATCTGACGGGATTTTTTCACTGACAGCTGTCATGATAAAATCTTTTTTGTATCATGGACAGCTGTTAGATGATTTGCATTTTAAGATCCTTTACAGGCGTAGCCGACTATATAAAAATCGGCCTCACCTATTGGTCGATCCGCATTACCCTCCGCTCGCTACGGGGGCTCAAGAAAAGGAAACTAACCCAAGACATACCCAAAATCAAGAAAAAAAGCTGTTTGGAAACATAATCTTTAAAAAAAAATAAAAAAAAAGCGACGGGGTTCGAACAAAAAGTGTATGAGAGATGCCTCTTAATGAAACGCTCAAACAACATTGGTATTGTGGAGATAATGCTAATATGCCTATAGTTACTCACATCCTCTTTGCTACCAGATTTGTAGATAGGAGCTAAGTAGGACAGTTTCCAGACTTCTGGAAAAAGACCAGTAGTAAGGGATTGCAAGAAAATATGCATTAGAGCAAGATAGATGGTACGAGAGCATGATTTTTTTTATTTATCAACGGGCAAGCCCAATTACAATTAATGCTAAACTATAAATTCATAACGGGATGATAAATTCATAATAGTATCTATGGTTACAATACAAAAAGTTATCAGTCCACAAGGTGACAAGATAAGATCGCCTAGTAATTAGTCAAGCCAAGAGTACTCGAGACTTGACGCAGGAATGAGTCAACTGTTGCAAAGAAGTCTATGTCATCATATTGATTGGCCAGCCTGGCAGCTCTTGATATGAAGTTGTTCAGTCCATAATTGGTGCGATGAATAGGGTAATGAAAACTAACTGTAGATCTGGTAGGTCTAAATGGAACATGAATATTAATTTTATTGAGCAAAGAAGGTGCAGCAGCTCTACCACGCAGAATATTGTAAAAAGTAATTAGGTCTCTCCTCTTATGACGCATAGTAATGGGTGACATATTTAACAAAGCAAGTAAATCTGCATCGTTGTAATTGTCAAAAATGTTTAATTTGAAAGCAATCTGCTTTAAAAATTTATGTTCAACATGACGCAAGGACTCAATATGCACACCATAGAAAGGCGACCATACACAGGATGTGTACTCAAGATGGGGACGGACAAGAGAGCAGTAAAGAGTTTTTAAGGCGGTAATCCCAGTGAAATCTTGTGTGCTTCTTTTAATAAAGCGAAGCATCTGAAATGCCTTGTTAACTACATTATTTAAGTGATCAGAAAGTTGTAGAGTTGCATCCAATGTGACACCCAGGTCTTTGATGAAGGGTACATTATCAAGACAATGCTGGCCAATCTTGTATTCACATCTGATAGGGGATCTGGACCGAGAGAACGTAATAGCTTTACATTTGGAAGCATTCAGATTCATCCCATTTCTTGTACACCAATCCAACAAATTAATTAGCTCATATTGAAGTTTATCACAGTCATTGGGAGATTTAATCAGACAGCTCCATTTTATGTCATCAGCAAACAGCAAAAAAAGGGAAGAGGAAAAACATTCATGAATATCATTTATAAAAATGTTAAACAGAAGAGGCCCAAGATGCGAGCCTTGCGGAACTCCTGAAGGAACAAGAATTGTTTTGGAAAGAAAGTTACCAATTTTTACTGTCTGTCTACGACCAGACAAGTAGTTGCCAAACCAGGAAATCATTGGTTCATCAACCCCAATCATTCTGAGCTTATGGATCAACATGCCATGAGATACCCTGTCGAATGCCTTGGAGAAATCTGTGTAAATTGTATCAACTTGATATCCTTTCTCCAGGGAGTCAAACTAAAAATCTACATAACTTAATAGGTTCAGCTCAGTAGATCTGCAGGATCTAAACCCAAATTGCTGACTGATAAGATGAGGCTCGAATAAAGGAGTTAAAAAGTCTCAAACACTTTAGGTATCACACTGAGGATGCTAATAGGACGATAATTAGTAACAAGAGATTTATCACCATCTTTAAATATGGGTTTAAGAAAACTTTCTTTCCAGTAATCTGGAAAAACACTGGTTTGAAGGGAACAATTAAATATGTGATACAATGGCCTGGAGAGGTTAAAACTGCATTTCCTTAAGAACAAAGGAGGTATACCGTCAGTGCCTGGGCCCTTATTAATATCAAGAGAAGAGAGCTTGGTGTATATTTCAGATATCAACATTCTATGTTTAGTGATATGTATATTGGATGCAGATAAATCATGATCAGGCACATGGAGATTACTGTGTGAATAAACAAGACTTGTCAAGATATTTAAGTTCATTAGGGAAAGCACTATTTTTCCTTTTATTGTTAACAAATGACCAATTTTTTTTTATATTTGAAGATATAGTCATTTCAGTAGACTGAATATATTGTGAATAGCATTCCCGAGTCAAATCGTTGCAGAATTGCCTAAGCCTAGAAAACTCCCAATAGTCACCCAAAGAACCAGTTGACATATTTTTTGTGTAATTTTTTCTTTAAGATAATACAATTTTTTAGATCTTGAGAGAACCATATTGGGAACTTTCTGGCCGAAAACTTTTTTAATGGTACAAATCTATCTATAGATATAAAAATAATGTCAAATAAAATATTTAACATGGTATTCAGATTTGCATCCCTAAACAACATATCCCAATTGAACTGGTCTAGGAATGAAGAAATATCCTGATAGTTTGCAGACCGAGAACGAGATTTGGGATGCCATCAGGACCAGGCCTCTTACTTATATCAATCTCAGACTTTTCCGGGTCACGGCCAGTTAAAGGTATCTTAGAGATAATATCTTTCTCACTCAAAACAGATACATTATTTGATAGTCCTTTCAGATTTTACACAGACGTGCAAAAAATTCTGCCAAGAGGTTTGCAATAGCAATTGTAATGAGCTATTTGCCTTAATTATTGCTGTTGATTGGAATCTAAGGTTTTGTTTTATTTCATTTAGTTGTTGCTTATGCAGTTCTCATTTACTATCTTGGAAGTATTCCTCATATCAACTATTTCTTCATTTTGATAGTTGCTTTTCGCACTGTGAATTTCTTAATTGACGTTTTTTCTCTTTAAATTCCTTGGAAGTTGCAAATGCAAATTATTGAAACCGATGATATCGGCCTTTTAGAAATTCCTACTGGGAGAATACAAAGTGCCTGCCAAGTATAGCGCGTGGTTCAACTTTTTTTGTATTTCTTTTTGGGAATTTCGAGTAAAGTCGAGATTCATCGGAACTTTAAAACTACACGAGAGGCTTTCACAGCATACCTTATTAGACAGAGGCAGTTGATCCTCCAACTTTAGAAATAGTTTCACCTTTGGTTCAAATATTTCCATTGTGATCTCGAGCTGATGTGGCCTTAATTTACTGTGGTTATTGATTGAGTTTGAGATACTGTTGCTGTTTGCTTCTTTACCTATTAATTCGAGAATAAACTGCTAAGTCTTACGGCTTACGGAACTCTAAATGGTTACATTACTGACTGAATGTTTATTTTCCTTACGGCTTACTGTTACTTCTTAAGTGATACGTTACTGCAACTATAAATCAGCTTTAATTCTCAGTTATTACATTTTTCTTTCTCTTCAATAGTAAAGAACTAGTACCTTTTGCTTATTTTCTTCCGAGACATGTTGATTTCTGCATAGATTGCTTATTGCTGTTTCTTCTCATAGTGCTCCAGGGATTTAGGGGGTATCCCTCACATATTTCCCCATTGGTTTCCCTTATTTTTCTATAATTTTCTCTTCGCTTGATTTTCCATCAGTGTTACCGCAGACGATTTTACCGATGTACTTACAAATATCCCGAAAATGTACTAAATTGTACTAAACAGTTTTTTTAACAAGCGTCTAGCCATAGGGGTCAAATTTTCGATGCGATACCGTGCATGCGCAATGGCGAAACAAGAATAATGAGCATTATTATGACTTTGCATGGCCCGTCGCTCGCTCTGGGGGCGCAAACAACGAGAACTAACCAAAACTAACTTAATGCTAACCCAAAAAAAAAGTAAATTACTAACAAACAAACATAATTTTAAAAATAGGTAAACAAACATCTGTCGCGACCGACGGGAATCGAACCCGCAGCGCAGAAATGACAGGCAAACACTCTGCCTACTACACCACCGAGGCGTTGAAGGAATTTCGCTAGAACGTAAAGACCTGGGTAATTGCGATATTTCGGTCGTATTACGCATGCACGGTATCGCATCGAAAATTTGGCCCCTTATGGCTAGACCCTTTTGTTTTTTATTGCCAATTAAAAGCTGTAAGCTCGCTTTCGTTGACAAAGTATATTTTGTAGGTTAATTAATTGTATAGAAATGAAACTTACAGGTCCTTTATAATTACGAATACATATATTTTAAAACCCAAAAACAAGAAACAATCTAACGTTATACAAAACAAAATTCTTAACTTAAAATAATCATCCGAAACACAAGAGGCAAGATAAATAAACGCTAACTAACAGCAACTCCTAAGCTAACTGAAAATAAAATATGTTTAAAGCAGACGCCCGGGGATTTCTGAAAAGCGTCTAGCGATAGGGGCCAAATTTTCGATGCGATACCGTGCATGCGTAATATGGCCGAATTATCGGAATTATCCATGTCTTTACGTTTTAGCGAAACTCCTTCAGTACTGTAGTGTAGCAGGCAGAGTGTTTGTCTGTCGTTTCTGCGCTGCGGGTTCGATTCCCGCCCCCTCCCCCCCCTCCTACGTTAGGGAGAGATGTTTTGTTTAAAGGTTGTGTTAGTTTTGGTTAGTTCTTGTTGATTGTGACCCCGTACGTAGCTAGCATGCAAAGCCATAATAATACCTATTATTCTTGTTTCACCATTGCGCATGTATGGTATCGCATCGAAAATTTGCCTCTATTGTTAGACGCTTGTGATTTCTACGGCCGGCAGGGAATTACCAGCGATCCGTGTGACGGAGGCAGAAGAGTTTAAAGTTAAAGGTTCCTGTAAAGATTCCTATTGTTTCTTCATTCAAACAAAGCCAGCGTAACTTTCAGCGGTTATCTATTATTATAATAGATGGTCCTGCTGCATGAAAGAAATTCAGTTCTTGAGCGCTCGCTGCGCTCGTGTGAAATGTACTAAATTTTATCAATATCCCTATAAAATGTACTATTGTACTTACACGTAAAAAATGTACTAAATTTAGTACAAATGTACTAAAACGGTAACGCTGTTTTCCATTCTTATGTTTGGATAGATTTTGAGGTTATGTTGTGGTTGGTTGTGGCTCCACCTCTTTACCGACAGTTGTGGACTTTGCTGTGTATGACAAGCGTCTAGAGTTAGGGCTAAATTTTCGATGCGAAACCGTGCATACGCAATGGCGAAACAAGCATAATAGCAGCGAATATTAACTACGACAAGAAGGTCCACTCAATGGCAAGAGAGCGCTACAAAGGAATCGTCGTTTATTTTCTTCGTTGCCTGGTAACGATCGGCGAACTTCGCCGCACACAGGTTGAATTTAAATAAAAGCTGGCCATAAACGATATTTTCGTTTGCGGTATATTTAATCACATTTATGACGAAATTATTTATAGCACTCTAATACTCTATTTGGCTTTGGAAAAACTCAATTGATATCTTCTGAATTGTTTGCAGCGCCCTGTCAAACTTACGTTATGGTTTTTTTTTATTATTATCACCAAATAAATATTTTGATAAAGTTTGAATTCAGCTGGCTGTTTCAAAAATCTGTTAACGTTTTTAATTAGTTACTATTGATAACAATACTCAAGGTATGTAATAACTAATATTTAAAAGATTTTGATTTTGTGTTAATGATTACACCATATTTCCGAATACTAATATTCTGACAAAAGACATCAAGAAGAAAATGTTGCTCGAATTGGCCCCATCTTTTAATATTCAGTTAAATTTTGGCGTTTTGGGTGATTTTTATATTGGTTAAAGGTTTCGCACAATATTTTTACCGTATATTTCATTCCTATTTTGTAATACAACACAACTAAAAAATAGCGATATTATCTTATATCGAATATTGACTCGACTATAGAATTTAGGGGTGAAAATTAATCTGACAAAAGGATGAGCTGGTATATAGCCACCGCGTCAAAGGTCGCCTGCCAACATGATTGTTTTATTTGTATCATGGCCTGCCGATATTCTGCTAGTGTTCGCGCGGAGAAGGAGACACACCGTTGACATGCCGCCGCGGAGAGTGATCCTTCTTAATATAGTATTGCCCAAATACATAATAAAAAGATAAAGACTGATGTACTATACTGCTAACGTGCTAACACTCCCTTGAGGTTATGTGTTGGTGTTATACCTAATTGTGCAACAACTGAAGCCAGATTATCAGAAAATGGCGCGTCGAAATGAGGATCCCTTATTGGCTAAATTTGTAACGTGCGCAGTTTTCCCTGCTGCTGTCTTGTTCGAGCATTTACATTTCTTTGTTTTTTTTTGCTTCATATGTTGTACTGAAAGTATTTTCAAATACGAAAAAGAAAGTTCGTGGCTTTAGCGGACATTATTTACCAGATGCGAGTTCAATTCACTACTATGATCTCCAAAAATTATGGAAAGCCAAAGTGTGTGAACCATAAGCAATTTCCACCATCTCTGTCGGCAAAATCGACGACGCGTTTCGATCTGTATGGATCTCGTCAGGTCGATGCAGCCATATGACAGAGATGATGGAAATTGCTTTGCCTGCGTCTTATGAACCGTACTTGACGGGACGCAGCGGTAAGATGTTGTTCGTAGAAATTGCACCTGGTTCGAGGCAGGAGGCTTTCCATAATTTTTGGAGACCATAGTAGTGAATTGACCTCGCATCTGGTAAATAATGTCCGCTAAAGCCACGAACTTTCTTTTTCGTATTTTTAAAATGTGACGGACGTGAATTTGACAGATTGGTATTTTCAAATGTCATTTAAATTACCCTTAACTCAACGCATTATTAAATTGGAATTTTAAAAGCTATATCTGTTGTAAAGTCATCGGTACGGGTGGGCAAGAAATTGAATAATCGATTAAACGCTTAATATTTTAGCAAATAACTGAATAATCGATTAATCGAAATAATCGATTATCGATATTTTCTGAAATATTAATCGATAAGTCGATTAATCGGTAATTTTTTAAAAGTGAATCGAATAATCGATTATTGTCGCCCACCCCTAATCCCATGATATTGTAGTAAGTGAAACTGAAGCTGAAATTTCGGTAAAATCATTATTGCTGATGCAAGACTGATGTTATTATAAAAAGAGGTAATAAATACTTTGGCTGAATCAGCAGATAAAAATTTATAATTTAGTTTTAATTTGTAAATATGGCTTTGATATTACCTTGGGATAGTCAGAATATACGCAAGTGTTTTTGAACAACAGCTGCACTGATGCTTCTATATTTTTTACTAGTTTCGTCCCTATTAGATTAATTTTTAAAAATAGCGATAACTCTGAAATACATGTATGGCAAAATTGCAGGCTCTCATCAACGCGTTTCTGTCGTCCGCTTAACATTCATTTTGCTCGTGAGACTCCTGAATTAACCGTTGCAAAAACAAAATTTGGATCATCGAATTAAAAATTTAAAACCCTTTTTTTTACAACGAAGGAGCCCTTAATTTTCAAAATCATTTTTTAAAACGATTTAAGAACATACAAATGATTTTTATACACGATTTTTATCGTTAGTGATAATTGATACTCCCTATATATAAATATAGATGATGAGCAAAAAATTCAACAATTATTTGTCTAAAACACGATATATTAAACGAGTAATACTTAATAACTTTTATGTCTTATTTCTGGTAAACCTTATTATGGCCAGCTTTCCTAGAAATTCGACCAGTGTGCGCCGGGTCCAAAGGTCACATGCCAGTATCATGCTAGTTTTCGCGCGGGGAAGGAGACATACCTTTGACGTGCTGCCGCGGAGAGTGAATCTTCTTATCGTAGTTAATATTCGCTGATAATAGGTATTATCAGACTCTGGTATTATTATGGCTTGCAATCAACAGGAACTAACCCAAACTAACCTAAAATTAAGAAAAAACAGTAAATGAATAAGAAACAAACATAACCATAAAAAAAGTAATCAAAACATATGTCTGACCGACGGGAATCGAACCTGCAGCTCAGAAATGACTGGCAAAACCTTTACCTACTACACCACCGAGGCGTTGAAGGAATTTCGCTAGAACGTAAGGACATGGATAATTCCGATATATTCGGCCATATTACCCATGCACGGTTTCGCATCGAAAATTTAGTCTTATCCCAAGGCGTTTGTAAATTTATTATTTCAACTTTCTTGCTTGTTTATGGCTTTGCTTCCAGGCAATTGCCCAGCTCCATTAAGTAATGACCATGTTGTGTCTGGTTCTAGATCATCCCGTGACCATCTATAATTCTGCTAATTCGGTTAAAACAAAGTGCTGTGATTTAATAATATAAGCAGTTGAGCAGCTCTTAACATAATGCTGAGAATTGGACCAATGTTAGTATAGTACGACCACATACAGAAGCAAACTGAGAACAATAAAAGACACACATACAAATCTAGGAACAAGGACATTGGATAGGCTATAACCCTATAAGTTGAGCACCACAGTTTTATTTTATTATAATTAAGGAACTGCATCATAATGTTGATCGACTCATTAGAGGGTTTAGCTGAAATCATATTGAGGAACGCTTCTAAGGTAGTAAACGAGAATTGCGCAAACAACTAATCAGCCAAAATTAAATTTTTCAATAAATAACAGAAAATATGACTAAACGAAATAATAAATCCTTAAAGCAACAATTAAGGAAAATAGCCCATTACTGCAAAACAGACGCTGTGCTCTCTGCACAGTATATGTAATACTCAATTCATGGGATTTTCTTTAGAAACAAACGAAAAATATAACAAGTATCATGTATTTCTAAATGTTCAAAGCACCAAAACACAATTATCAAACATCCGAAAATATCACTAAAAAAGCTAAAAACAAAACAAAAACATAGAAGATGCAATGACAGCAATGGCAATTCGTCGCGCAGCAACGTCGATGTGGGTGAAGGAACCGCGAGGCACGGGACGATAGTAAGCGAGTGAACATAGGCTCTTATGACAAGTAACTATCCTCATCCTTTCTAGTTTATTAATCTTGGAATCAGTGTTGCCAGATCAGTTTTACAGTTAGGTAGTAGATTGATGTAAAAAAAATAGTAGATAGATTAAAAAAATAGTAGATTACAAATTCACTGTCTAGCTTTAAAAAAAAACATACCTATTCATGATAAAACTGAAGTAAAGCAGAACAAATACCACTACCAATAACAGTAAACTAATAACACCTGTTATTCAGTCGGGTTTGAGTAAACACGCCGACACAGACAGTACAGACATACAAGTGACAGGTCGTAAGTAAAATGCTAATGACATTTAAACGATTCAAAGAACGAGCCGGTGAATCCCTTATATGTATATATAGAACTAGTGATGGTGGTGAGGTGGTGCCATCTTTTAAAACTGCTTAAAAATAGCAACGTAATTTCACTTCACAAAAATAATTTAGACGTTATGTTAGAATTTTAAGATTTCTGTTTAATTTTTTAATTTTTTCTTGTAGTTTTAGGATATTTATTCAAGTATTCTGTTTTTCTCTAAATAATAGTAGAATTTGCCTTTAAGAAAGTAGAATAGTAGCCAAAGGTCAAAAATAGTAGATCTACTATAAAAATAGTAGATCTGGTAACACTGCTTGGAATGATCCAACAACGAAAATCAATGATTGGACGCCCTTAATAGAATTCTTTCTTACCTGCCAAGGGATATTTTCGTTCCACACTTGATCGCCCTCTGGTGGAAACAAACCGGCCAAATTCGAAGCGGCCGACATCAGAGTTCGGTCTACGTCGGTCGATTTCACGTAGATGTCGCTGCGATTGTATCTGGTCGGTAAAAATCCGTCGTAACGTTGCCTGAACCACTGGCCGAGACGATAGTGGCGTTGTTTTCCCAACTGAAATCCATCGAAAATTGTTAAAATTATTAATGGTCACGCTAGAAATGCGTCTACTTACGTTATTGAGTTGCCCGTAGCCGTCCGGCCAGAGGTTCGAATCGCCGAAATATACGTCGTTGGGCCAGGAGCTTAAAGGCGACCGATCTCCGTGCCTGAAAAGCTACAATTAGGATAATAATTAAATTGTTTTTCATTTTGGACTAATTAAATTTATATCTATTTCCATTACTATGGTACTGCCAATGTTGCTATTTTCTTTACTTAATTTCGTCAACCTAAAGCAGAGGTACCTAATATTTCATATAATAATTAATCAATTATTAAAATATGTTTAACGCTTATTTCCTTAAAAATAAGCTTTAAAATCAATACTGCATCAGTTTCTAAAACGCTTAAGTTGTTACGCTACTGATTGAACCGCCTACTTGGCATCAGTTGCTAGGCAACAGAGCCAAACAAACGACAGCGATAAAAGCGTGCTGTACTACCACGGCTTGCGATTGGGTTGAAATCCTCCTCATGTCACTTAGGTCTACGTACAGTAGCGTGGAATAACCTTTAATTTAATATCTTTAATGATACTACGTAACGAAGAAAAAAGTACGAGGACGTAACAAAAAAAAACAAATACTGATTTATTAAAGGACATCCGAAATAGATGAAGCCGGGCTAAAATTAAAATAAGTTATTAAACATAAAGATCAGAAATAAGGTTATTAAAAGAAAAAATAGAAAAATTCAAGTTTTAAAGAAAAACACATATGAGATACCGGATTATTAATGAAAGCCTCAAAGAAGCAATCGAATTAAAAAAAAAACAATAGGAAATACAGAAGTTATTAAAGAAATATTATTTTTAAAGAAAAAACAGGAATAAGAAACAGACCTATTAAATAAAAAGAAACTGAAGCATTAAAGAAAAATAAAAATAGGAAAGAATTTTTTAAGAAAACAGAAATAAGAAGCTGAGTTACTTAAAAAAAAATGGAAAAAACTCATTTAATAAAGAAAAGCGGCTATTAAAGAAAACAAAAATAGGAAAGCGATTGTTTTTAAAGAAGAACAAAATTAAGAAACAGAGGTATTAAAAACAAAAACAAGAAACAGAGTTACTAACGAAAATAAAATTAAGGAATATAGAAGATTCATTATTAAAGAACAACAAAAATAGAAAACTGCGTAATTAGAGAAATTGGAGCAGTTACTTAAATAGATATTTAATAAAAAAAAAGCAACAATAATAAATAGTTATTACACAAAACAAAAATAGGACTGTGCTATTAGAGAAAATCGAAAAAAAACTCATTTACAAACGAAGAGTTGCAATAAGAAAGGGATCTATTGAAGAAGAACAAAATAGGAAAGAGAAAAAATTAAGAAACTGGGCTATTAAAGAAATACAAAAATAAAAAGCAGAGAAACTGAGCTATTAAAGAATATAGAAATAAAAAATTTTAATAAAGAAAAGCAACTATGTATTAAGTAATAATAAAAATAAGAGAAAAACAAAAATAAAACTCTTCTCTTTAATCTGAGTTTGCTAATTAGAAATCTCAGTTTTCTAGTTACATATTTAGAATTAATCCAAAATGTGAGTTTCAAAAATCAATCATTTTGAGCTTCTCAGTTAGAATTACGCTTAATTTCGCTTTTCATAGTCAGAAATAAGCACAAACATCAATTTCGAAATTGTAAGTTGAAAATAAAAAAATAAATAATTTAGAACGCTTAAGTTGTTACGCTAATGATTGAACCGCCTACTTGGCATCAGTTGCTAGGCAACAGAGCCAAGCAAATGGCAGCGATAAAAGCGTGCTGTACTACCACTGCTTGTGATTGGGTTGAAACCCACCTCATGTCACTTAGCTACGTACAGTAGTGTGGAATAACCTTAAGTTTAATATCTTTAATGATACTACGTAACGGAAAAAAAAGTACGAGAACGTGACAAAAAAACAAAAAAATTATTTATTAAAGAACATCCGAAATAGAGAAATCCAAGTTTTAAAGAAAAACAATCGATTATTAATGAAAGCCTCAAATAAGCAATCGAATCTTAAAAAAACAATCAGAAATAGAGAAGTTAAAGAAAAATAAGAATATTCAGCTGTTATTAAAAGAAAATCTAAATAAGACACTAATTATTAAAGAATACAAAACGACTAATTTTTTAAAGAAAATCGTCAAAATAAATAAAATAAGAAGCTGAGATAAAAGAAATCAAATAAAAAACCGAATTATTAAAAAAATATTATAATTAAGAAAAATAAAAATAAGAAAGAATTATTAAAGAAAACAGAAATAAGAAGTTGAGGTATTCAAAAAAATCGTAAAAAATTATTTATTAAAGAAAAGCGGCTATTAAAGAAAGCAAAAATAGGAAAGCGATTGTTTTTAAAGGAAAACAAAATTAAAAAACCGAGCTATAAAAATCAAAAACAAGAAACGTTTATTAATGAAAATAAAATTAGGAAAAATAGAAGAATCATTATTAAAGAACAACAAAAATAAAAAAAGCGCGTTATTAGAGAAAATGAAGCAACTTTTTAATCAAAAAAGGCAACAATAAGAAATAATTATTATTGAAAACAAAAATAGAACTGTGCTAGTAGAAAAAATCGGAAAAAAAAACTCATTTACGAAAGAAAAGTGTCAATAAGAGACGGAACTATGGAAGAAAACAAAATAGGAAAAAAAATAAAAAATGGAGAAACTGAGCTAAAAAAAATAAAAATAAAACTTGAGATATTAATCGAACACTCTTCTAATAAAGAAAAGCAACTATTTATTAAGGAAAAATAAAAATAAGAGAAACAAAAATAAAAACTCTTCTGTTTAATTTGAGTTTGCATATTTAGAATTAATTCAAAATTTGAGTCAAAAATCAATAATTTTGAGCTTCGCAGTTAGAATTTTCGTAGTTGGAAATAATCACAATTATTGATTTCGAGTTTGTAAGTTGGAAATAAAAATATATAATTTAGAACGCTTAAGTTGTTACGCTATTGATTGAACCGCCTACTTGGCATCAGTTGCTAGGCAACAGAGTTAAACAAAAGACAGTGATAAAAGCGTGCTGTACTACCTCGGCTTGTAATTGGGTTTAAATCCACCTCATGTCACTTAGCTACGTATAGTGGCGTGGAATATCCTCAAACCATCCAATCGACAACGGGTTATTAAATATTAATTAGCATTACTGTCTAAATTAAATACACGCATTTACTTCCTCGGCCTTCTGCGCTCCTGGTAGAAAAATTTTCGGAAAAACGTATTAGGCAATTTTTAAATGGCCAAACAAGAACGTTTTTATGGAAAAAATTATCCTTTTTTATTATAGCGATGAACGCCACTGGTGAAAGTTATATTTTCATGTTGCGCCACGAGAATTCTTTAATGACAATGTTTAAACCATATATTTGCAAAATATTACAATATAAAAGAAATTTCTCAAAACCGATATAAAATACATAATCTCTCTCCTTGAAATCCTCTTCAACTAGATTAGATTATAATATATTGAATATTCACTTTACAGGGCACAAATTTATGTCAATAATTATATATGGTGGTAAAATATACTTGTCTTATTATAAATTTGAAATTCCGGTGCGACAAAATGTGTTTTATTAAGAAAAAAGTCACGTGTAACATAGTACACATTTTGTAAATACGTCCAAGCGAATAGATGTAAACGTGGTTCATGCTTGACTCGAGTTGTCTTAAGCTATGTAAACGTACGTTTAAGACGCCGCTTTTGACCTACGACCTACTCGACCGAAACGACACCCCGACAAGTGCCTACTTCACTGCCTACTATGTTTTTTTAAGAAATTTATTAAGTCGGTTCATCCCGAGAGTTGCTCCGGTCTATTGCGGTCTCTTTTGAGCATGTTGTTACGTCCTTAAAGAAATTAAACTGTACTGATCTGGCATTCAAAATCGAATTTCCCCTAATTTTGTAAGGGACGCCGAGAATGAAATGAAAATTATGTGCGAGTTGTTTAGTGATTTTGATTGATTTGTAAGGTTTCTGGAGAGATTTCATATATGCTTTAGAGCATAGAAAATATACATTACATCTATAGAGTAAGTACATTGAACTTTTGAATTTTGTTGTTAATACAGCGAAAGTACGTCCACCCCACAGTCCACAGTTCCATTACGGGATTTAATTAAACCAATATAGGAATGCACAAAAGTGACAGGTAATGGGGTGGTGCTAGATACAATTTATGAAATTTGAAAAATGTAAAAACAAAGCAGGTAACTGTAACAAGTAGAACTGATTTTGGGCATGCCTTGGGTTAGTTTTAGCTGGTTGCCCTCCGAAACGAGCGGGGGACCATGCGTTTCCCTCAAGAATCGTTTATCCAGTTCCACTAGCGTCTGGCCGCTGTGGGGAGCCATAGATCCCGACTTCTGCCGAACGGCACGATTTATGGCGCTACATGTTTTGTTTAATGTCGATGGTGTAAACAACATTGACGAGGATCAGGCAAGACGCTAATTCTAGATCCGCCCATTAACTGTCAGTTTTGTGCATTCCAATTGGTTTAATTAAGACCCTAACTGTGGAGTGGATGTACTCTCACGAGAGAGTCATATATTTTATCTCTCTTTGCGCGATGAAAATTTCAAAGCGTGTCGTCCCGCGGCCTTGTAAAATCACTCTCGTGTGGCCAAACAAGTATTCAATTCAAAAACTGTATTTTTTATGAACAATCGAACTAATTCCTATGAATCATAATAACATTAACTTACCACGACGACGGCCCTCAGTTCGTCTCCATCTCTTCCCAACGCGACGCAGCTCAAACCCACCACGATTAACGCCGTCAGAAGCCTCAAGCAGATCATTTTCTCGCTCCTTCGACTACAAACGCGAACTGGTAACTGGCCCCGATCGAAATGTAAAGATTATATTCTCGTCGAGTTTAAGAATGGCGAACGATAAGATAAGGCGCTTAATTAAAAACTTATTATTTTCATAAGTGGTACTGTCGTTGAAGTGAGTGGTTCGATAATGGCGTTAAAAAGGAACGATTTTTTGGAGACGTCACTGAAACTGTGTAACGTTGAAAATTATATTACAGGTAAATGTCAATGCGTACATGGAAAACGGTACTATGACAGTATATAAGCGTTATATCTAGATCGGTACGTAATATTTATACGGTAGCCCAGAGGGTACTGCCTTCAAGGCTATTTGATAGCAATAAGTATTGCGGAACTGTATAAAGTAAGGAACTACTGCAACGACATAAATTAATTTTCCTATGAAATAATAGATAAAAACAAGGTTGCGTAGACAAAGGTGCGTAGAGTAAGTACTTTTCTAAAATTTCAGGCCATGGAGATATAGAATTGTAAGAGCTCTGTGCTCTAATCTAATAAAAATCAACTTATTAGGCAAAGCTAAGAAAAGTTCTCCCGGCCGCGTCTGACCCAGATTGGGCGGCTACCAACAGCGTCTGTCCCAGAATGGGCGGCTGAATTTACAACCCACCAACCCGTCTAGCCAGCGTGATGGTTTATGGCTAAATACCCGCTATGAAAGAATGCCAATTGATACAATTTTAGTACCCCAGGCGAGTAGAGATATAACTGCTCAGAATCTCGCACTGATAGTAAATCAGCCTGTCTCATGGATTTTAAGGGGGACAAAAATCTGGAATCACAGAGAGCGACATCCAAATATTGGACACTGCAAATAGCGACATACAATGTCAGGTCTTTGCTCTCCGAGGAACGATTGAGCGAACTGGAGCATATTAAATGGGACGTCGTTGGCATTTGCGAAGTTAGAAGACGTGGGGAACAACTCTACAAATTGAAATCTGGACACACTTTCTATCATGCCGGCGAGGCAAACGTCTCTGTCGGAGGAACTGGCTTTATGGTCCACAAACGCCACAACACAAGTATCGAATCGTTTAAAAAAATCACAGCACCCACTTTACACTTCTATGCGGCGATTTTAATGCTAAAATAAGATTGAAATCTGATGAATCGGAAACTCCGCTTGGTTGCTTCGGTTCGGAGGGCAGAAATGATCGTGGCAAGACGATGCTGGAATTCCTGCTACAAAACAACTTATCCCTTATGAATGGCTTTTTTTGGCAAAAAACTCAATCGAAGGTGGACTTGGGAGAGCCCGAAGGTCCGGATAAGAAATGAAATTGACTACATAATAACTGATAAAAGACAGATCGTCAAAGATGTATCAGTGTTGAATAAATTCTCAACTGGGGGTGATCATCGGATAGTAAGGGCCAAAATCTCACTTAACCCAAAAAGAGAACGCCATAAAATGGCCAATAAATAGAGCAGCCAACTGTGGCAACCCCCACCAGACATATCTGAATAGTGCTTCGGTCTCACCGAGACGAGACGAGACTATTGAGGTCTCGATCTCGCAAAGTTTCGAGTCTTCGAGTCTCGTTTCGGTCGCGCGGATACTACACATTTTGTGGTCTCGGTCTTGGTCTCGGTCTCGCCGAGAGTCTCGTGCACTTCAAAACAAATACATATATTTTTTGAAAACCTTCCAAGAATCGGTATTATATATTCAACCTATTTTGGGATATTACCACATTAATGAATAATAATTAGGTTTTTTGGGTTTTTTTCAGATAAATAATTTTAATATCCTGCTTCTTCTTCTCAAACTACTGAAGCAAACTGATCCAAAATTGAAGTGAGTGTTACGAAATTACGATTTTTGAGAAGCTATGTTTTGGAGTGTTCTAACTTGCAATTAAAAAAATCGTTGACATTTGCTCTAAAATGCTAATTTGTCTTTATTAAACTGATGCTGACATTTTTTTCAGACATACCGTGACCTGAAGGATATTTCCGATATACACTCGTAGATATCTGTATGCCTCAAATTTCGAAATAATATTATTTCGTACTTCTAGATTTATAGTGATGTATTTTTATGTTAAAAACACGTTTATATTTTAATATATTATAAAAACAATCCTAGCTTTCTATCATTTAAGTCTCCAACTCCTAATAAGAATAAAAAGTAAAAAAATTAAATGAGGACAAAATCTTAATTTTAAAATTCTTGACAAAATGGCGAAGGAGAATTATATTATAAAAGATGAGACCGTATGATGGGAGGATTCAAGAAAAAATTAACAATAACCTGCTTTGCTTCTACTTCTCGAACTACTGGAGCAAACTGATCGAAAATTGAAGTGAGTGTTACAAAATTACGATTTTTGAGAAGCTATAAGTGTCCTAACTTGCAATTGGTGAGAATTATTGAAAAGAGGTCAATACTCTTGGCTTAATTAATTAATTCAAAATTTATTGGTTCGATTTGCTGTCAATAAGCTTAAGATTGCCGCATTTATTAATGTAAATTAATTTTATTCTAAATATAGATTAACGATATATTTGTATTAGTTTTATAACACTCTGTGACTATATTTATTTTAGTTGATAAGCGAACCACAGATCGCTTAGGTTTGATCAAATCACTAAAATAGGATATTATGTTATTAGTATAACTTTGCTTAATTTATATTACATTACCGTAGAACGGCCAGCAAACCGTTTTATATTTTTAAGAATTGTGTTAATAAAACCTGCCTTTAGGCTTCATTAGATCCGTGAAATTCATATTTTATTTTCGGTTTAAATATTTCATAAGGTTTGAGAACTTCTGATAAAACTTTTTGGGACCCTCTGGCTCCGGCTGGTTTCAGATATTTATATTTATCTTTCCACGCGGCCTGCTGTAATCCTAGCAATATTCGGTTGGTACTGTTGACAGCATTGGGTAGTAGGAATGGACTGCTGCTGCCGATTTAGATTTTTAAAAGTTTATCGTTTTGTTGGAGAATATTCTCTAATATTTCTTGAACCATTTAATTTCAGCTCATTAATTGTGGCTCCCGCCGTCGTTTTACTACCATAATAAACGAGAATTAAGTCGTTTATTATCTTAGAATTATTATTCCTCGTATCGAATCACTTGGCATTTTTCGGCTTCTTTTTTTCTAATATCGTGATAGTGGAAAGGCAAATTGACGGAAACGAATCGAAAGTTCTTCTAATTCTAAAAATACCATTCGAGGCGAAAGGAAGGTTTGTTAGAGTCATAGTGACTCAACATTTAGTATTCTAATTGTATACTACCCTTCTTTGGGGATATTGTGCTGGTTTCTGTTTGCGTTGTGACACGACCGATTTATCGGGATTTAACTACTACACTAGAGGCTTTTCGAGCTCATTTACTAGACCGAGACCGTCGAATCTCCAGCAACCCTCAAACACGAGCGAGGGTCCTATCTCCGGGCCAGTCCTATTCCTGGGCCAGTCTTATCTCTGGGCCAATCCTACCACCGGGCTACCCTACTGCAATTTTATCACCGAGCTACAAGTTCTCTGCTAGTTTTACCCTCGGGGCCATCGAGTAGCAGTACTTGGGATTTACTACAGGTGCCCGGCGCCTCCACCAGAGGTACTGCCTGCCTTCACAACTGAGCTTGGTGATTCGGATCTAATGGGGTATCGTACAGAAGCAGTATTATTTTCTTTTTTTTTTGTGTTTAATTACCTATTAGCACTATAGATTGGGCCTTGAAAGAGCCATCAGAACCTCATTTATTTTTCTGGTCAATTGATAATCATTTCTTTTCATATTTAAATATCAATCTAGTCTTTTCGGTCGAGCTTTAAGATAAATTAATTTTATTTGTTCATTTATTTTTCTGACCGATTGATATAATCGCTCCTAATTTTCCTTTTTTTAATATAAATCAAGCATTGGCAGCCGAGCTTTAAAGATAATTTTCAATAATTTTATTCTTTTTATTCATTCATCGGGTCAATTGATATAATTATTGTGGCCGTTTTCCACTACCTACTATTATTGCTACATTTATAATTGGTGCAACTACTAGCGCACGCATACATAGGTATATGTAATAAGCTTAGGTAAAATCAAAGTGATCACTTCGGATTGTAGGGTTTAGAACATTTAGTTGTAAGGCAAACAGTACCGAGTTAACAACAGAATTGGTCTCCGTACAATCTCCATATTGTACTTTAATTATCAATTACTTTAATAGTCATTTGACATTCTTTTGTCTTTAAATTGCAAATTTTACTGTAGGATTGTTGCTGTGTTTACACACTTGTTGCATAAATAACTATTTTATTTTTGAACGTTACCTATAGTTAAAAAAAACATTGTTTTCATACTACCCTACTTATAAATTATTTTTATTTCAATACTCGAGACTGGCGTGACGAGACTCTCGGTCTCGAACCTTGAAGGCTCGGTCTCGGGCTCGAGTTATAATTCCTAGTCTCGTCTCGGTATCGGTCTCGAATTTCGAGACGAGACGAGACGAGACCGAGACTAGTCTCGTCGTGACCGAAGCACTATATCTGAATTCCAGTGATGCATAGACGATCTGTTAGAAGCGCCGGATGTGGAGGCAAGTGTGGATATTTTAAGCGATGCTATCAGAGGGTCAAAGAAAATACTGCCCAAAATCAAGAAGGGAAGCAAGAATCACCGACAGGACAAGACAACTGATGCAAGAGAGAAGGAGGCGAAGCGGTAACCACGGGTGAAGAGCTGAGAAAAATGAATAAACAAATATCGAGAGCGATAAGGAGGGATGTCAGAGGATATGTAAGTATGAAAGTACTTCGCAGGAAACTTACAAGCGAAATGAGAGACAGAGAAGGAAAAATTACGACAAACAGAAAAGAAATACTGAACATTGTGGAGGAATTTTACCAACTACTATATAAAAGTCGTCACCCTGGTGAAGCAAAGATGGCCTATGCGCCAGAACTTCTAACATCTGGCAGATGTCAATCAAGGTTATTAGCTGGCTCTGAAAAAAACCAGAAACAACAAAGCAGCAGGTGAGGATAATGCACTCTCTGCTGACGCAGTCAAAATAGCCGGTCAACGCTTACTCCAAAAACTAAAAGCTCTCTTCAATCTCTGTCTCTTTAATAGCACAATTCCAGAAAAATGGCACAATTCCATCGTGATCCTATTACATAAAAAAGGAGATATTGCGGAATTGGAGAACTACTCTACAAACTGTTCACCAGAATTATAACCACCCGACTAGAGAACAAACTTGACTTTTTTCAACCTGTAGAACAGGCGGGTTTCCGTGGCGGCTTTGGCACTAATGACCATTTACAGAGCATTAAAACATTGGTTGAGAAAACAACCGAATCTAATCTTTTTTTGCTTGAAAACGATTTCTGGCATTGTTGTTGCGATCCTCGGCAACATTGGTGGAGTCTTTCCTTGTGCATCAAGGATGGAATTTCGTGCAAACGTTGAGGCAAACAATGTTGCCTTTTCCTTTGTAGTCACTGCATTGGATTTGTCTTCGCGCAATAGTGGTGGAAAACTTGAAGATGAAAAGTTTTTCCCGATGGCCTTTGCAAATCCCCAAAATGATTTTGAGCGGACTCTCTGATCAAATTCAGCTTTGGATTGATCAATAATTAGTTTCCAGCTATTTCGTGCATCCAGAAAGGTTCGGTGCGAGACAGCCGAAGGGTTGTTGCACCATTTGCGATAAGTTTGGTACTTTTTGGAAACCGCCTGAGTACACCTTTTGTTGAACCATGATTTTCCAGGATAGGATCGTTTATTAGAGAAAGGGATTGAAGTTTCCATCCCAATGAGAATGACTTCCGTAATGGATTCAGCAATTATAGATGGATCGCTGGATTCAAAACAGGCGTCCCCCCACGGGAGTGACAGGAGAAATCACGAAGTTCACTCCAGTTTGTACGTTTATAATGCCACACTTTGCGAGGAAACGCTTTAAAGGACGGTGTAGTTGGGCAGGTGGACAAAGCTGATATAACCTGTTATCAGAGTTATCCAGTGGTGATGTAATGTTTATCATATAAGAGTTTGGGGATGTTGTTAGGAACAAATCCAGTAGGGAAGCCTAATGATCTCCAACATCTGGTATCCGTGTTGGCTCGTCCACAAGTTGAGCCAGGTCGCAGGTGATTGAAAAAGCCTCAGCTTCTCTGCCCATATCATCCGTTCGGGAAGAAAACTTTAGCCAAGGGATGTTGTGAACATTAAAGTCCCCCACCAATGTTATTTCAGCATCTGGGTGGGTGGTTTGAAGTTTGTCGAACGTTAGTGAGAGATAGGAGAAGAGTTGTAAGTGGAGAAAGATAAAGGATGCAGATAAATTTAGTAGCATCCTTTAGTGACAGCTTGAGCCAAAGAACATCAAAATTTTCCAATTCCAAACTCTCTTCTCGGTGACATGAGAGGTTACTGCGGACGTAAGCGCCGCACCTTGCTTAAATCGGAAGTTGGTGTGAAGTTCGTAATTGGGGCAAAGCATATGGACACTGTCCGTAGGCGAATTGACTTGGGTTTCGTTTAATCCCAAAATACTAGGTTTTTCTGCTTGGAGATGGTGATGGACGGAATTAATGTTGGCATTAAGATCTCTGATGTTGCTGAAGTCAATTCTTAAGTTGTATTTCTTCGATATGATATCTTGAGCGATAAGGAGATCCGAATGGGAGGGTATTTTACCTCCGGAATATTTTGTATTGGGTGAATCCCATCATTATATCATCAGTATCAGTATTTTTAAGAGGTGTAAGGAAGAAGGAGGAAAACCGCGCCATGCCCCAGGACTGGAAACATCTGGAAAGATTATAACCAATCCTTTCAGTGGGACATGGGGTGGTGCTGCCTCGGTCGAGAAAAAGTTTCTCTACCACTCCAAATTAGGAAGAAATAGGTCAGAGTGGCCGATAGGAAAGGGAAGAGTAGTATAGGAAGCACTTCAAAGATTAGTAGAAACATGAAGTGCTTCGGTTAGGGCAGCTCGGGCTAGCCAGGCCCGTATGCACAAGACGTACACCCCTGAGCTAAACCATAAATATAAAAATTATGATAATTTTTATACAAACATAACAGTAGAAAAACATACTTTTATATTTCAATTAATTTTAATTTGCAAGTTGCTTTATTTTTCTTTTAAATATATTGTTTGATAATTATTTAATTCTTTAAAAATAAATATTAAGATTATGATGCCATGCTAAATAATAGGAAGAAATTATTTTTGTATAAAATATGTTTTTATAGAATTCTTAAAAAAAAAAACGTTTTCTGAACAGTAATTAGTCTATATCAAATTTTAAATTCAGGTTCTGCCTCGTGACAAACATTTCCAAAAGTATTATTAAATGAGAATTTTGTCTCTGCTGGCTTTTAGTTTTTTTAATATTGTCACGATTTGTATTTTTTATCTGTGACACCACGCCTTACTTAGCGTGTAGGAGAGTAGCTCAGATTTAGGAACGCACTACGTCAAGTTGAGAAGAGATAATAAAGGAGACACATCGATAAAAACAATAACAAGTTTATTTACAAACAATCTTAACAAAGATTAGACTGTATACTAATAAAGGCGTGTTTAAGATTATAGATGAATTAAGAGTTTACACTATACCCAATTAATATGAAATGCATGTCTTCTCGAGGGAGGCTTAGTTCAAAGTTTTTCTAGCAAGCGACGTCACTATTTTATTAATAAAGTTTATGTGAGCGGAGTTGTCTTTTATTTAGGTATTCGTTCTGATATTTATAAGGTAAGTCTTTCTAGTTTAAATTTATCACAAATTGCTAAGGCACTTTCACTACTTTTTAAATCTCCCCAAAACCTATCCCGTTACTGGAAATTCTGATACTTCACAAATTCGACTCTTTCTCTACTCTTAGTAGCCCCCGAATGCCGTATACCTGTGCATACGTTCATCCAGGTTAGGTAAGGACCTGATCGCCCTGGACCTGTGTCCAGGTGTTCACAGATATGGGGGTTGTGGGATAGAACAGCTAGAAGTGTGCACACCTGTGTGCTGTACCGCAGCTAGACTGAGCGGTTTGAGAGACCCGAAAGCCTGATGAACTTGGCGTTTGCCTGCGTATTTATATGTCACAAAATGTTGATGGCTGCATCATTAAGGATTAAAATCGCTCCCGTCGCCGACAGTGAATTTTTATATAACATTTATCAAGTTCAAGTTCAAACTTACGACAGGGTGATATTTAATAAGTGCTTTTAAGTAGCTCACACAATTAAGATTATGATCATTTTTATACAAACACAACAGTAGAAAAACTTCGATAAGTTTCAATATATAAGTTTGCGTGATTTGAGTCAGGGAAACACTTCTTCCTTGTAGAAAATGGAGCTATATGATTATGAGAAACTGTTTTTTGATCAAGGAATTAAAACAAAATCAAGTGATTGGCTTTTCATCTTGGTCTACTTTGTTCTGGTTTTTTGACTTTCGGTATACCGCTTTTATTTACACGTACAACATGTGTGCAGGAGAAGACAATTATATGAAGTTTTTGTACCTGGAATTGTTTTTCGTCTAAGTTGTATACATACCTGTCTAAGCTTGTATACAGCTTTAGAAAGCTTTATATACAGCTGCATACATGGTACCTACAATTGAATATACACCATAAATCGCCGCCGGCTAATAAACCTCGTATAAAATTGAAACTGGAAAAGTAAAATAGACGTGAGCATAAAACCGGAATAAGTACCTTTTTGCTCGAATAAATGTCGGTCAAGTTAACTCAACTTTTGTGCCGGACGTGTTTATGACCGATATAGGTCAGTCATAACATTCAATTCAATGAATAAACGAATATAAAAGTAGTTTACAGATGTTTAAAAAATATGTTTTTGAAATGTTTCGCGCGTGTGAGTATAAGAATTAATGTATAATTCACGGCCGAAAAATGAAAAATCCCCGGGATCGACCCCTCGTCGTACGATCGGCTTGACGGACGGACACCTGATTGATCCCGTGACACTCTCGTTTTAACTTTTTAGCAGGAAACCCCCCCGAAAAAGTCGAAACGCCGATGCTGCCTGCTCCGGAACAAATTGCGTTTAAGTGAAAAACACTCGTTGGGAGCTCGGTTTCGATGGAAAGTCATTTCACGTTAAATCTAATAGAAGCTCAATTTGTCTTGCAGTGTCTTTATAAATCTTTTGGGGGTTTTATAAAGGACGTTGGAATTTATGGTTCAACGACGTGCGAGAAAGAAACCGTATTTTATTGACGTACAGAAATATTCGGTTATGTATAATGCTATGAACCAAGATTAAACATTTCAACAAGCAATGGGTTTATTTTAATCTCCTCACACAATTTAGATGATCTTTGGTTCACTACCTTGAAGTTCCTCCCTGTTTCCTGGAGGTTAATGCCGGAGATGTCTCAAGCCCTGGAACTGATCCTATAGCGTCACCTGAAGATGTTTTGGTTAAGTATGCTGTTTGTTACCATTTTTGTATATGAGTATGTCCGCTTGTCTGGCACTTTACCTTCTCGGAGACTGTTATCCATCATGGCATAAAGAGCGCTGAAGGACATCTCATCAAGAAAATAGTTGGAATGTCATTGTGTTCCAAGCTACAGTCTGTCTGCTGTGATGCTTATTGCGATTTCTTCTTTTTGAAGCTCTAAAGTAATTTCCTCCAATCTGTATCCATGCCAGAGCTGTAGCTTTTTCTGTATTTCTTTAAATATATTTCTGGTAAGCCAGGTCAATAGACCATTTGCGAGGTAACCAGTTTCCGTTTAATAAGAACAAAGCGATCAATAACAAAATGAATTTTATTTAAATGTAAGTCATAAGACGTGGGGAATCACCACCTAACTCATGGAGACCAGTCTGACCTCCTTTCTGTTGAAATGCATGGAAAAGACACTCGACGTGCACTTTAGAACGGGTGCACTTGGTGAGTATCCACTAAATGCTCACCAATATGCGTATCAGACCGGTAAATCTACAGAACTAGCACTAAACAACCTTGTCGGGAACATAACACAAGCGTTAGACAGCAAGACTTTTGCGGCGAGTGTGTTCTTAGACATTAAAGGAGTATTCAATAATGCAATACCAAACTCCTTATACACAGCATTAGCTGAACCACAAATAAGGAACTTAATTGGAAGTATGTTAAATTGCAGAGTAAGTACAACAACCCTACAGGGGGAGAGCTACAGATTCAGAGCTGTTAGGGGATGTCCGCAGGGCGGGGTTTTGTCGTCCTTTCTGTGGTCTCTCCTGGCGGATGGTCTGTTCACGGTCCTCTCGCTGTGGGATGTGGATATGTAGGCATACGCGGATGATCTAGTAATACTGATTAGAAGCAACTCGCAAAGAACTATCTCAGAGGACCTGCAAGAGGTGCTAAGCGTGGTCTATGACTGGTATGAAAGGGAACAGCTATCTGTGAACCCACACAAAACAGTTATAGTACCGTTCAAAAGGAAGAAAGGGCTGGAAGACCTAAGACCACCTTCACTCAAAGGAGGCACTATCCCATTTGCGAATACAGTGAAGTATCTGGGAATTACCTTAGGTAAAACACTTAACTCGAATGCGCATCTGGATGAAATTGCCGCAGAAGCGAAACTGTCACTATGGACCTGCAGACACATTTGTGGCAAAACATGGGGCATACATCCCAAACAAATGTACTGGCTCTATATTGTCACAAGACCAATGATAACATATGGAGCAGTAGCTTGGTACTCTAAGAGCTTACAGGGCTCCGCGAGAATCAAATTATCTACTTTACAAAGACAAGCGTGTCTGGCAATTAGAGCCGCCTTCGGCACTACACCCCCGGCGGCGTTTACGTGTCTTCTAAATCTGCCACCTCTTCAAATAGTACTGATGAAGGAGGCTAGATGGGCGACGTATAGATTGACACAGGCGGTGATCAACAATCTACAGGCGATCATCATGGTGCCCAACAAGCTGAAAAATGCCAATGAGCCGGACAGTATGCTGGGTCTATCATCAGATGTTATGCCTACCAAAAATACCTATTACCATGCCTATGTCGTCCTCCTATCAGAGAGGAACCAATGGGCAAAAGACTCGGAACATCTGAGAATAACACCGAATAGTTGGTTCACTAACGGCTCCAAGACCAATGATGGTACAGAAGCCGCTGCATGGAATAAAAATGGTAAAGTTGAGCTGAAGTGTTCCCTAGGCGTACATGCAACCATTTTTCAGGCTGAAGTTAAGGCCATTGATATGACTGCACAGTGGCTCATCGATAGAAACTGGAAAGGCAAGTCAATCAAAATTTTCTCGGACAGTGAAGCAGCTTTAAAAGCTGTTGAATCTAGCCGTTGTTCATCCAAGACAGTATGGAACTGCCAGGAACTACTCACCAAACTAGGTAGAGAAAACAAACTCACACTGATCTGGAAACCTGGACATACAGGATATGAAGGTAACGAAAAAGCTGATGCTCTTGCATCTTGCATCAGCCGCAACGGCCTTCATAGAACCAGAACCATTACTGGGAATAGCTTCTAACATATCTAAAGAAGCCCTCTTCAGGTTGACACAAAAGCAATTTGTAGACAAATGGAAAGAGTTACCAGGCCTAACTCATCCAAAGATGGCGGTGAATCTGCCATCAGGAGTGAAAACTGGACAACTTCTTCAACTTGACCGACAGCAGGTACAGGCTGTAGTTGGCATGTACACTGGCCATTATCGGCTAAGAAGTCACATGAACAAGATAGGGCTCTCCGAAGAAACTGAATGCCGCTTGTGCTTGGAAAACGGAGAAACAATGGAGTATGTTGCATGTCACTGTCCAGCAATGGAAAGAACCAGACAAACAGTCTTTGGAAATTCTCAAATCACACTTGCAGATTTGAAAACTATTCACCCCTGAAAGGTGTTCGATTTCATGAAAAGGATCGAGCCTCTGGCATAGTGGAAACCACAGATGTGAGCCACAATAGACAAGGGTCGCAGTGGAGGGTCCTATTTGGACCCACTCACGTGTACAAGTACAATACAAATACAAAGTCATAATTTCTAAAATGATTCACGAATGTAATATTTAAAATCTTTTTAACGGTCACAACACTAGCCATGGGCCAAAAGAAATTTGAATTTCAGGTCCGTATTTAAAATAAATCAAAGTGTTGTGTCTAAAAGCGTAAACAACGGGCTTGATTTTAATATTTACCTGTAAAAAAATCGACAAAACCAGCTGTAACACTAGAAGACTGCTAGGAATAAAAGTGTAAGGAATAGACTTGATTTTGACACTTTCTTTTATAAAATAAATTCCATAAAACACTAGAAGGCAAAGACTTAAGACATTTTAAATTCCAGATCCATATTTAAAATAATTTTGCCTAAAACTGTAAGGAATGGACGTGATTTTGGCCATTATTCGAAAAAGAGTATAAATGACACCACTTGCAACACTAGTACATAATGGCATAAATATTTTAAAGGGTCCAGGTCCGTATTTAAAATTAATCAAAGCATATATACAAAAATAATAAAATAGATCATAACACTAGAAGAGAAAGGCTTTAATAAATTTATAATTCTTGGTTTTTATTTAAAATAAATCAAAGTATGTCTAAATGTCTGAAGAATACACTTACTTGATTTTGACACATAAAAAATCCAATAATACTAATACTAAAAATCAAAGTTTTAAAAACAATTTAAAAATCCAGGTTTGCATTTAAAATAAATCATAGTATTGGGTCAAAAAGTGTAAAAAATGGATTTGATTTTGGCACTTCCTTTTATAAAGAAGTTCCAACAAAGACATACAAGTTTTTAAATCAAATTCAAGGTCTGCATTTAAAATATTTCAACGTTTTGCGTCTAAAATTGTAAAGAATGGACATGATTGGCTAAATCCGATGAAACCGGTTGTAACCACTGGGAGACAAAGGCATAAAACATTTTAAATGCCAAGTCCATATTTGAAATAATCATAACGCTATTTTTATTTTAAATATTAAAAGATTCTTAGATAGTAAAAAGGTATTACTTAGAAGAATATTTACGTGAAAGTGCACTGTAAACTGCTTGCAACTGAGATCATTGGATTTAAAATTTAAAAATCAATTAATTAAAATTTTATCTGAGAAATTCAAGATGCTTCTCTTAATTTCGATATTTACCATCAATTTTTTATAATGAAAAACATAGGAGCTTCCAGGAATTTTATTTAAATGTAAGCTATAGTTTTTAAGATGATCCACGGATGTAATATTTTAAATCATTTGACGCTCATTTTATTTTAAGCATTTAAAATCCAAATATGTATTAATTTGTAAACAATATTTACATGCAAGTTACAATGCTTGGGATCATTGAATTTAAAAATTAAATATTTTAAATTTTATTTGAGAAATTCAAGATGCTCTTCTTAATTTGTATATTTAGCATATTTTTTTTATAATGAAAACCATAGGAGCTTGCAGGAATATTATTTAAATGTAAGCCATAGTTTCTAAGATGATGCACGGATGTAATATTTTAAATCACTTTTAAAATTACATAGCGCTCGTTTCGTTTTAAATATTTAAAAATTAAATATTTTAAATTTTATTTACGAAATTTAAGATAATTTTTTTATATAATGAAAAACATGGGACCTACCAAAAATGTTATTTAAATAAAATTTTTAAAAGCACATGACGCTAATTTTATTTTGAAAATTTAATGTCCAAAGATTCTTAGGTAGTAAAACTATATGCATACAAATTACAGTGGCGGAGATCATTGGATTTAAAAATTAAATATTTAAAATCTTCTTTGAAAAATTCAAGTTGCTCTTCTTAATTTGGATATTTGGCATCGTTTTTCTTTTAATGAACATTGAAAACCCAATGATAGTGTTATGGGAGGCGGAACGGGCATTACAACCGCCATAAAAGCATCCCTAGGCCCTAGATACGTAATTATTATCGACTCTCAGGGTCTGATTAAGACTTAAAGGGGACCATAGCCCTAAAATGCGATTAATACACTTTACGACCCTTATAAAATACCATTTGGAGAGAGGGGCGCGTGCCAGTCTTTACTGAAGGATTGCGGCCGCACAAATTTAATTTAAGAAAACAGACAACGCTGTAAGGGATCGGGAGAAACTTGAATAAATATGAATATCTGATTTTACCACATTCTTACAAATTATATTAAATGATACGTAGGTCCAAAAAGTTAAAAATCGACGTTAATTTATCAAGTCAATTAGTGAGAAAATGACAACGCTGTAAGGGTCCATAGCGAACCTTGTCTAAATGATAAATCGCCAATAAAAGCTGTTAAGTCTGGCAACATTGCGTTTATATACGTAGGATCGAAATAAGTAAAAAACGACTAAACTTATCTAGTCAAATAACAACATAATCGGCTAAGGCAGTTTAAGCCTAAAGAGAGACTTGCTTAAATAATGAAAATCTGTGAAAATTTGTCAAGTAGGGCAAAGTCACGTAAAAATTATGTGAAACAGCATGCAAGTTTGAAAGATACATGAACATTAATTCGTCGAGCCAATTAACGGACAATCGACAACGCTGTAAGGGTCCGGAGAGTACCCTGATTAAATAAGAAAAATCCGGTAAAATCAGTTAAGTGACAAGGT
>MU183059.1:183638-236475 GCA_016904865.1 Pissodes strobi | reverse complement strand
TTTTTTTTTATTGTAAAAACACATATTATATATTCGTTAATTAACGTACATAGTACCATAATGATAGTACTTACGGTCAGACATTTATGAATAATTGACTCAATTCAATTCAATTCAAAATTGCTTTATTATCTGAAGATATAACATCTTATTGACAAAGCATATAATAATTAAACAAATAAATGTCAAGACAAAAAGAGAAAGAAAATATACAAACACTAACACCTAGGGACAGACAAACATTTTAAAATCTATAAAGGTAAAAAGTAAAATATTAACAGAAAAATTAAGTAGTGATATACATGTATATAAGGAATCAATAGTAAAATGCATAGAATAATATTGAATATAGTAGAATCTAAAATCGGGACAAGTACACCTATACATACATATAGGTATATATCACAGTCAAAATAGGTATTTAAAAAATAAAAAGTATATATAAATACAATGTAAAACTGAAACAAAACAGCTTAGAAATAAACAACCATACAGCTAAAATTTCTCATTGAAGAACTCCTGAACATCATAATAAGCCCTAGTTAGTAGCAACCTTTTCACTTCTCCCCCTTTTCATCATAAATCCTTCTTAAGCTCACTGGTAAATGGTTAAAAAGCCTACGCCCTTTAAAAATAATGGAGCCATGCACCTGTGAAGACCTAGGGATAGATAACAACAGTTCAAATGTTTGTCTTGTGTTATGAGAGCTTATATTTCCAACTAGAGTGTGCCTATATTTTTTGTGAATCAGTGAAACTGTTTCCAAGATAAAAATAGAGGGCAGAGTCAATATATTGTTTGCAAGAAAGAGAGGTTTACATGAATCTCTCAATTTAGCCTTATTCATGTATCTTAATGCTCTCTTTTGCAAAATAAATGCTGTGCGCATCAGCTTTTTAGCACAAGAACCCCAAAAACATATGCCATACCGTAAATGGGATTCTATTAATGCAAAATAGGCCTGTCGTAACATGTTTTTATCTAATTCATTAGCTATAACTTTTAAAGCAAAACAATTAGAGGATAATTTCTTGTTTAACTGTAAAATGTGTGTTTCATATTTCAGCTTATAATCAATATATACCTAATCCTAAGAACTTATTTTCTGTTGCATTAATTAACACATTATCGCTTAAGGAAACTGAACATTGGCTGTTTTTAAAGGTCATTATATTCGTCTTTGAAACATTTAAGGTTAATTTGTTTGAATCACACCATTCCTTTATCAAAGCTAGGTCATGATTCACAATTCTGCTTAAGTACTCTGCATTTGCACAGCTCCATAAAATGGTGGCATCATCAGCAAACAATGTAAACTTACCAGAAATATTCAAACTCGCAATATCATTAATGTACAGTAAGAACAGAACAGGACCCAACACTGAGCCCTGGGGAACTCCACAATTGATAGCCCTCTGATCAGAGTTTGATTCTTTATATATAACAGATTGAATCCTATTGCTCAAGTAGGATTCAAACCAGCTTAAGCAGATACCCCTAATTCCATAGATCTCCAATTTTTGCAGCAGCGTTCTATGATTGACACAGTCAAAGGCTTTTGCCAAATCACAAAACACCGCTGCTGAAGTCTCTTGATCATTAATGCTTAAATACAGCACTTCTAAAAAATTAAAAATAGCATCATTTGTAGATCTGGACGCCATATGGTGCTGAATTTAGTATGCTATTTCTCTCTGCAAAAGTAATGATCTGATTCTTAACTAGTATTCCTATAATCTTAGAAAGCATTGGCAACAAAGCCACTGGCCTATAGTTGGAAGGGCTCTCTTGATCACCACCCTTATAGAGAGGAACAACATTAGCTATCTTTAAACTATCTGGGAAAATACCTGATTCAAAAGATAAATTAATGCATTCTGCCAGAATACTCAAAGCCACATCAGGAAGTTTAAGCAAAATTTTAGTTGAGATACCATCCCATCCAGGCTTTTTATTTTTGTTTAATTTTGCTAGCATTCCTTTAAGTTCATGAATGTTAGTTGGTAAGAAAAAGAAAGATTCTTGAACATTTATATCTTGCATAAAAATTTTAAAGTTTCTGTTTATTTTTATATTATCTAGAGTAGAAGTTGTTAATCTCATTTGCTGACAATTTTATATCTGTAATTCTAGTAACATTATGTTTACCTCTTATTTCATTAACCACCTTCCATGCTTCCCTTTGTGGATTGGAAGATCTTCCTATTCTGTTCCTATAGTACATCTGCTTTGCTTCCCTGACAACCCCACGAAATATATATCTAAAAGCAGAAAAATATTCTACAAAAGATATGAAATTTTCTGATGTAATGCAAAGATCGTAAATTTCTTGCTGACTTCCTTATTCCCACAGTTATCCAGGAATTTTTACGTTTTTGCCTAAGAGGTTTCAAGGGAAAACAAGTGTTAAAAGTCTTAACGAAGAGAGCATGAAATTCTGCTAATGGGGCCTCAGAACCTAATACAACATTCCACTCTTCCAGAGCAGCAATCTGTGAAAACCTATTGTAATTCTTAGTGGTAAAAAGTCTACCACACTTTCTAGTTCTTTCTCTCCTTTTCTTTTTCGTGGCAAAACTACACCATATTGCTTCATGATCTGATAGAGCACTGTTTGTAACATTACATTGTATTTGTTCAGAATCATAATTAGAGAGCACATAATCTAATAAAGTTGCAGATTGTGCTGTTACATGGGTAGGTTTATTTACATGCAACTCTAGTCCATATGATGCCATCAAACTATGTAGCCGCTGAGTATTAGTATCCTAGTATCCATCATATTTAAATTGAAGTCACCACATAGAACAATATTTGAATTGGCGGGAAGAACTGAAAGAACAAATTCTAGTTTACTCAGAAATCTAGCGACATTGCTGGATGGTGTATGATAAACACATAAGACATAAACATTTTAACTATGACTATATACAACACATAACTCAAACACTTTCCCCTCTTTTTCGTTGTCAAAAGTCGTAAGTGCCTTAAACTTATATTTCTGAGAAAATTCCTCATTAATTAAAATGCTTACCCCCCCATAACCTGAAGATCTATAAAATATATCTAAAACTAAATAATTTCGTAAAACTAACAGCTTTTCTGGTCTCAACCAGTGCTCACAAATTAAAATCATTGAGGGATAGATCATCCAGCTTATTTCTAGTAGATCGTCGACTACAGTCGAAACGAATCGAATCGAGGCGCGTCGAATAGAGTCGCATTCTTTCCGTGGGCGTTCATCGATACGAATCGAGGAGAGCCGAATCGGTCAGTCAATCATCGCAAGTCGTATGCCGCGATGAACAGCTCAGATGAAGAAATGTTTTTATTTACAAATCCTATTTGATGAAGAGTATCGTAGAAAAAAGCGACGAACGGCAAAATTCTGGATACACGATATAAACAAAAAAAGGAATATCTACGGGGAGTTTCACCATTTGTTTCCAGATTTAAAAAAGGATCCGATCAGGTTTTTTCAATATTTTGGAATGACTTTCGAAAAATGTCAAGAATTACTAAATATACTTGATATAAAGAACCAAACTACAAGATATAGACGCATATGACGCATAAATCCGCTTCTCCGCGTGCGTCGACTGGAGTGCGTCGAATCGACTCGAAACCGTCGCCGCAAAAATTCGCTCATGGAGCAATGCGCGCGAGAAATTCGGCTCGGTGCGTTGCAGCTCTTCACTGGTCGACGTAGGTTCAATGTAATTATATGTGAGGCGAATTTTTGCAATTCGATTCGATTCAACTCGGCGAGCCTAGTCGACGCTAGAAAAATATATATTTACTCCAATAGATATAACAAATGCCTGGTAAATAATAAAATAACAAATACTTTGATAATATATTTTTTATAATTTAAACGTCGCCTTTTCTAGCTTTTTTATTAACAAATTCGTTTAACACAGTGCATAAGCCACGTGATTCAACTGAAAATAAAGCTATGTTACTTAATCTACTCTGACCCATTTGCGCCTCAAGTCTTTAATTAATTATAAAAATGCGGTAAAAATTTAAATAAAATCATTTTTAAGGATTCCGTATTGCTTAATAATTAATTAAAAAAAATCTCTAGGTGGCATATTAGGTATTATTTAAATCGGTTTTACGAGACTTAAAAGATGTTGATATTCAATTATTTATAGAACGTTTTTATGATACACTTGACAAGAACGGGACGGTAAGATACTCAGCGGTGTCAAAATCGGTTCTCTCTGCGCAATGACGTCACAAAGAGAGTTATTCCTTTAAGTTATACTGGTAACAGCCCCAGTATATACACAAATTTTAGAGTTAACGGAGTAGTTTGTTTTATTTCGATAGAAAATTTAGTAAATGGAATTTTGGATGATTATTGTTTTTATTAAAGGTTTTTTTAGGATATGGATTTTTCTGCTTAAACTGACTGGCAAAAGTTTGAAAACAGATTATTTTATTGACTTTAGTACAGGGCGGTGGACAAATAAGCGGCTGTATCTCAGAAACCACTAATCGTAGAGACTTGCGGTAAAAAATCATGTCACCAATGTGACCAAAAGAAAACACTGGAAATAATTTTCAAGTTCATACCTCTACCGCTAGGGGGCGTAATAGCTATGGTCGGGTAGAATAATCCATTTTACTCAAAAATGTTTTATTATAAGTTGATAAAAGAATACCACCACTGTAATCCTCGTGAAATTCTGCATCTTTTTGGTTCATCACTTTTGATTGTAGAGCATAAAATAAGGGCGAGGGGGAAGGGAGAAGTCTGACTGATTGAAATGCTTATAACTTTAGTTTGGCTCAACATATTTGAGCAAGCATTGAAAAAGTTTTTCTCGGAAATTTCAAATATAATGATATAATTTTTTCAACAGAAACAGAAAGTAGATCAAATTTGGCAAGAAAAAACCTTTAAACCGCATATTGATAACTTCACACGTTCAGGAGTTATTGCCAGAAGAGCATTTTTTAACAATGCATGCATTGTGCATTTTTATGGTCAAGCATGCCATGAATAAAGTAAAAAAATTTTTATTAACAAAAATAATCAAAACCCATGAAAATAACATTAATGATACTATAATAATAACACAATAGGGAATAAGTGTAAATTGTGACTTAGGACTGCTCCAACATTTTAAGAAATTTGGTGCAACAATTGGACGAAACTTTTCTGAGGTATCCAGTTTTACTATAATAGTTATCGTGATCTTTCTCCTAAATTAAAATATCAGCTAAAAATTTGGAAATATTAGCAGAATAAAATAAAAATTTTGCCCTTTTTCTGACGATCTTCGGACTCACCATTCACATGTATGTTTAAATATTTTTTCACATTTAATAGGCCGTAGAAATAAAAAGCAAACTTCTTTGAAAGAAACGTCAAAGTTTTTCCACTCTTGGCACAGCGATTACGCAGTTTTCGTCGTCCTAAATTGCGTAGGCGTCGCAATGGAAGAACTGAAGACAATATTATTAATGTCCTGGCATACATATAGTATAATAGGCAGATAGGAACTATAGGGCATTATCTTCAGACTTGGGTATAGCACGAACTACTGTTTGTAATATTTTAAAAGACTACAGGTAAATTCACTACATTAATTACCATGTCCTTTTCCATACACAGTTCATGGACCGTATATGGAGTGTAACTTTCATAGCGATGGGAGAATCAACAAACATAATATGCATTAATGGTCTGCTAAAAATCCGCATTGGATGTGGGAAGTGCAGCACCAAGATCCCTGGAGTCTGAACATGTGGTGTGGCATTATAGGAAATCAAATTATCAAACCCTACTTTTTCGATAGACCCTTAACTGGCGACGTCGTTCTAGAGTTTTTGAAGATTGAGTTGCCGATTTTGATAGAAGATGTGCCATTGGAAACTATTAGGCTAAACATGTTTCTGCAATTGGACGGTAGCCCAGCTCATTTTTCTATTAATGTGCGAAACCATTTCGACCAGAACCTTCAGGGGCGCTGGATAGGAAGGGGAAGCTTATTTCATTGGTCGGCCAGGTCGCCCGACTTGACGTGTCTCCACTTCTATAGGGGACACCAAACCGACGAGAAGGATAGACATGGAAAATAGAATTCGACATGCAATTACCTCTCCCGGAATAGACTCTGAGTCTTAATCTTTAGTAGATGTACATTAGTACAACCTACTTGTAAATATTGTATATAATTATGTAAATATTCTGACGCCCTGCTCCAAAGGGAGCACTTGAAACAGGGTTTTTTCTGCATTTTTCCCTGTATAACTCACCCTTATGCAACCTATAACATAGCACAATAACGCACTAAACAAGAGCTTTCGCAATTACCCAACATAGCGTCCTTGAAGGGGTCTCCCAAGGAAGGAACATATAAAAAGCAGTGCCACATACCTAATTCTAGTTAGTAGGTTAAGAACAGCCCCTAAGGGTGCCATCACTCGCTGGCCAGGTGTTGATTAAACAACATAAGGCGTAACAGCGTAGTGTTATACTATTTATAAGCATGCTAAGAGAACTAGGTCTGTAAACATATCTTAAGCAATTATGAATAAATATTAATGATGATGATGGCATGCAATTCTTCTTCTTCAACTACCAGCGGCTGAAATCGAAGCGTTTTCTCCACCCAACAAAGATTGAAACAATGTGTGGAATATGTTGGGAGACAGTTTGAATACATGAGACATTAAATTGAAATGTTTTATTGGGTCCTTTAAATCATTGTTTAATAATTATTCTTGATAATATATTTTTATTTCATTTTAGCCATGGCATGCTTGCCCACAGAAGTTCGAAACTTATTCGTTTTTTCAATGCATGCATTGTTAAAAAATGATTTTCAGGCAATAACTCCTGAACCCGTGAAGTTATCGTTATGCGGTTTAGAATTTTTTTTTCTGCAAATTTGATCTACTTTCTGTTTCTGTTGAAAAAAATTATATCATTATATTTGAAATTTCCGAGAAAAATAAAAAAAAACTATGAACTTTTGAATTGGCGCCCCCTAGCGGGAGCAGCAAAAACTAATTTGTCATGGATATATTTTATTCTTAATAAACAATGTTTCCCCTCTCAAACGAGACCTAGTTTGCTCAAATATGTTGAGTCAAACTAAAGTTATAAGCATTTCAATCAGTCAGACTTCTCCCTTCCCCCTCGCCCTTATTTGACGCCCTACAATCAAAAGTGATGAACCAAAAAGATGCAGAATTTCAAGAGGATTACAGTATTCTTTTATCAACTTATAATAAAACATTTTTGAGTAAAACGGATTTTTCTACCCGACCATAGCTATTACGCCCCCTAGCGGTAAAGGTATGAACTTGAAAATTATTTCCAATGTTTTCTTTTGGTCACTTTAGTTACATGATTTTTTACCGCAAGTCTCTACGATTAGTGGTTTCTGAGATACAGCCGCTTACCTGGCTTATTTGCCCACCCCGTACATTCAGCAGCACACAGGACGCCACTCTCAGTGATACATTCACACAGAATAAAACGAGGAATAAAAGCTTATAAATTTTAATAACATAAAAATTTTAATTTTTGTATTAAAACATCAAAAACGCCACGCTCGGTTATGAGAAAATATTAACATTACCATTAAACAAATATAACAAATAAAATATTATAATAAATAAATAAATAAATAAAAATAGGTTTATTGGGCAAACAAAAAACATCAACACAAAAGGTGACAAGTACTGCAGACCATATTTTCATTACCACCTAAGTAACTTGATCCATGTATAATGTTAAGCTTGTCAAATGAAATAAAATACAGGTATAAAATGAAAATAATTATAAAGAAATCGTCATTAAAACGATATAAAACGGATAGGTCAAGTTCTTCTACATATTTTTGGAACTTCTTTTGATGGCTCTTTCTTGTAGTTTATGCTCCGTCCTTGATGGTTGTTTTGATTTTGGCAATTTAAGCGTGGGTACTGCATCACACTTAAGTTTAGGCTTCTTTTTGACTCATAACTCAAAAGTTCATACTTCAAATTTCTTTCAAAGTCGTCGTTTTTGAAATGCCTTGAGCATATTCGAGACGTTTTAGGATTAAAACTATCTTCACGACAACAAGCGTTTACCCACAATTTTTGCGACAAAGTGTCTTTAGGAAATGTATAAAATCTAATAGTTTTATCAAAGTTCTTGGCTTGATTATCACTTTTACAATCGTGCACAGCACAACGCACTTGTTTATCCAATAAAATATAAGAATTTTAGTACTAAACACGGCAAAAAGTTATAATTCAGACCAGACAATATCTAAATCTGATACAATCCACGCAAAACCCGAAAACTAGTATAAAGCGCAGGCTCAATACTTCAATAGCAAAGAATACATTAAGACGCCATATTTACTCTCTTTAGTACGTCACACCAATTGACAGATGTGCGATTATTGTAGTTCGTAGGCGCAATATTTTACCTTCCCGTTATTGTATCACGGAAGGTTCTATTACTTCTATGATTCGATAAAATAAATAAATTCATAATAATATACAGATTCCTATTTTTTAATTACTCAAATGACTGACTGGGCCACCAACATAGCGGAGCGCCCGGGGCCGATTTGTTCTATTATAGTTATGCCACTGTATTCTGATAAAATAAGGGTACTTAGTTTACTAGTGGCGTAATTTCAGAAAAATGCCATTTGCTACCTTGCTAAAATGTGTTATATCTAATGATGATATATTCATGATGTTTTGCGATACACAGCATCTTTTATTATGGAATGAAATATAATTTTTTGAGAAATCACCAATAAATAAGTTTTTCTCTTACATTGAGTAAATTAGCTAAAATAGCACCCTTACCCTTACTGCCTAGGCAACACAAACGTATTTTTATTGCTTAGGCAGTATTTTTTCCAACTGCCTAGCATCCATTAGCATCTAATCCAACCGATTTTTTCGCTAAATAAATATGTAAAATATTGTGTACTTACAGTAGCGTAGCCAGAGGGGCATTACTTCCCCCCACCTATTTATTTTTGTGGTTGTTATTTAGAATATAAGGATTTTATTCGGTTTTTCTTTTCATCAATTATCACCTATGTTTTTTGTGAATCATATTTTTTCAATAATTTTATAAAAAATAACATAAGTGTTTTTATTACTAATAATAATATGGTTCTAAAAAACATAGAGCGCCCCCTAAATAATGGTACGTTAATCCCAGTATCGGTCTCAGCCTCAAGAAGAAAGCCTTCGTACAAAATTTCTGGTCGACACTGCGCCCAATTTTTACTGAAAAGTCATTCAAATCGTTAAAAGAACACGCCTTCCGGGTCTTTTATTAATCTCCCCGGATAAATTTACCCTCTACCCAGAGCCGGGAGAAACATCGGCCAACCCGGAGACTTCGAGTCAAAAATATTGGCGACCCTGATTTCGGGTAATAGGTACATAATTTATAATTTGGATATTTTGCGGATTTGTGAATTGTGAAATTTAAACTAAAGTTAAAAAAATGCCGACATTATTTTAAAGTTTATTTTACTCAGAAACACATGATTATAGAACAGTTAACATTAAAAAAAAGCTATTTTTTTTTATTTATGCTTAATGACAAAAAGTATCTACAGCTACATCTAAGTCCATTACTATATTTTTTTCAACGTACAAAATTCCCAAATCTGTGAGCCTCTGTTGTAACACGGTGGTCCTTAAATATCTTTGTATTCTTTTTAAGCCACTAAACGACCTCTCACGACTGGCACTTGAGAGGGTACGGTTATAGCAATGTTACACAATTTATTTATTTCGCGAAATGCTAAATTAAATTCCTGCAGAAGAATTGCAAGATCTGATATATTTATCTTATCATGGTGATTAATTTCATACCTGTCAATGGTTTTTGGTAGCAATTTTAATTCATTTTCGACGGACGCTATATCACATCCATAATAGATAGCTAATGGATTTATTTGCTATAAATTTAAAAATATATTACTCGACGGGTTTAATGCCCTAAATCCCTTTTAACACTAGCACTTTCGTCAAATCTCCGACATAGTTCTGAAGTGATTCGGTCAATAATGGGATAATATAATTTAGCCTGAAAGTAACTTTTTTAGTAACACAATAACACATCTGTCCTCTTGATGATTATAGTATTAAATTTACAAGGTAATTTTTTTGATCTTTTATTATTTACTTCATCTAAGTTAATATTTTTAGCCGAGGCGTTTTCTAGAGGCACAGTCTATAACTTCAAATTCAGACTCTTGTCTATATGATACAAATAACTGTTTTAGTGATTTCACTAAGGTTAAACTTCCTAAATATGACTATATTTGCTTTGTAAATAATCAGAAACATTCTTTATTTTTGACATGAATTCACAAAAACTCTAACCAAAAGATAAAATTAATATTGTTCAAGAGTCCGATTGCCTCTGGAGAGCGATCGATATTTTCTGCTATATTGGTATAATAAAATTAATATTGATGGCAATGTTTTTACAGCCAAACAGCTTGATATGTGTAAGGTCCACCTGGTATCACTAAGTCTTTCTAGTTATACAGATTTATCTTCCGAGGGTAGTTCTTTTTGTTTTTTTTATGTACGGAAAATCAACTAATAAATATATACGGATATAAGGCCTAGAATATCGAAAGTTATCTTAAAAAAAAATTGTTGGGTTATTTCTGTATTTTTTTTCAAATGCTTAATTTAGCAAGTTGGGCGAGAACAATTTGGGGGGCGCTCGCCTATCCGCGCTCACTGCGGGCGCCCCACTACCGAGATTAGCCTCGGGTTTTGCTAACGCCTAGTATTAAGTAATTATGTTTTGTCATTTTAGATTCGAGGGATGCAACCGTCTTATAAGTTACAGAGAAATGAAAGCCCACGAAGAAGAGTGTATTGGAACTAATGTCGTCTGTCCTATATGTTACTCTGAAGGAAGTACAGAATATTCGCTTTTGGCATTAATCGCCCATTTTAAAACTAAGCATTGGAAGCATGTGCTAAATAAGCCAGTGTTCAGTATCACTAGAGAAGATAAAAACGTATATTACTTACATTATGACACCACTAAGAACATACTCGTTTTAATATTTGTTGGTAATGACGCTAAGTCGTTATACATCAAGACTTCGTCACCTCCAAAAAACTCTTTGACGCAAAAAATAATTATTTACAATAGTAGGGCACAGTCTGACAGTACAGAAATATACAGAAGTAATATAATGAAGTGTACAAATTTCGATGAGACGTCAAACGGATTTCGTATACCAACTGGAGTATTAGCTGACTGCAAAAAATTTCAATGCGATATTGAATTTAGTCCAGTTTACAAGGTCCAGCATATGGACTGTCCTGATGAATATCGTGATACAGAGAGGGCTACGCATATTTTTTGGGAAGTGGGCAGTGGCGTAACTACACCCCCGCCAGCCCCCGCAATGCAGGGGGGCCCGCCGCTCAAAAGGAAAAGCTCTGGTATACAAGCGCGCCGAGGGCATCCCCCAAAAAAAAATCTAGTTACGCCACTGGAGGTGGAGAAGTTGGAATGTCGAATGCCGCTTTATCCGACCCTGGATACAGAGAGGGTGGGTGAGTCCGTAACAGAGGTACTTGAAAAACAACTCCCTGAAGACTCGTATAAACTTCCAGTGAAGAATTTTCCGAAAATACATCGGGATGAAGTGTTCAAAGGCAAATATGGAGTGAACTTTCTCAGTTCCTTTAAACTATCTGATGATTTCACTTCTATTACAGATCTAAGTTCAGGGCGAAGTGTCGTAGTGAGCTGTCATATTTGCGAAAACTTCCTGGCAATCTCTGAAAATAACCTTAAGGTCTATTTATGCTCAGTATGTAATATATATATTTGTGGCCAATGCGTGGTATGGGGATGTTTCAGTACTTGTGAAAACTGCAAATGTTTTTTTTTTAGCATATCTGTTGTGTCTGAAAGAGATAATCTGGACTACTACTGCAGATTTAAGTGCGAACAGTACTTTAGAGCATGGAAATTGCTAAACCACGAAGACAAATGTGAACTTAATAAGAACAGAAGCTTAAGCGACGCTGAAAACATACGAATGTATTTTGGAGTAACGAAACAAGAAAACGATGTGTTTTATCGGCATAATTCCATGCAGTTCAATAGAAGCAAGTTTTTAAGGGATGGCCGAATATATATTGTGACCAGGGACTATGTTAGATTCATACTAATCCATAAGTATGATAAAGAAGGTGATGTTTGCAAATTTACAGTGGCATGTAAATATCGCGATGCCTACGTAGTAACAAAAATTTGCGAAAGCGGGAGCTGTCGTGAGGAACGCGAAGTATTTTCTATTCCTTCTAGAGCTTCGTGTACATTTTTTCTTGTTAATTTTAGACACATTTCAAATTTGAAGTAAGCCTAGCCTATGTGACTAATGCTTGAGTCTTTTAGATCCATGACCCCATCTAGACTGCAGTTTTTCTTGAACATGTTAAAATTATTCAATAGCCAATTAAACTTGATTAATCGCCCTAAAAATTCGAAAAGTATATTCGTAATAAGACATTGTACGATGCCAAAAATTATAAGATATTATAACAGTGGCGAGGGTAAGGATTTACCTACAGCGCGTTAAAGTTCATTTGTCCTCTATAAGATGGTGGCCTCAGCTATTTTAATTCGACGTTTCGTCTTCCTGTCGGCATCATTAGGTATAGAGTTTTTGTATTTCGTATTGCAGTTTTATAAACTCTATCTATAATAATTTTGTTGCTTTTACCTTTGAAAATAGACGAGTTAGGTATATTAAATTAACATATTATACTCAAATTTAAGTTATTAGTTTCAAAACGTCGAAATATGATTAAACTAATTTTGTATTGTAATGAAATCAGTTATGCAATTTACAAAACTGCAATGAAAAATACAAGCCCATATTTCAGAAAATTGACTTATGCCCAGTTTCTGAAATTATGGATAACTTTATTCTTCAAATAATTCCTATGACAACGATTGTTAATACAATTGTAACAATAGTAATTATTGGCTTCATAACTTTATACACTAGATATCTGGTATATACTTCAGAAACCGGACATTAATGACGACTGCCAAAAAACGATACGCCGTCGAACTAAATACCTGAGGCCAACATCTTGTAGATGATAAAAAGTGTCAATGGGAATGTAAAATTGATTTTACATTATCTGTTCAAGTACACTTTTGTGCAATAAATGATGATACATGTAATGTTTCAAATTAAACTTTTTTTTATTAAAATGATAAAGGGGGCCCATCAGGGCCCGGCTTCATCTGGTTACGTGCCTGTTTCTTTGATATAGCGACCTCCGAGAGATCATTTTCAATCTTAAAATTTACGAAAAATTATTTGAGAATAAAATGCCTCAAAGAAGACTTTTTAGCTTGGCAATTTTATCAATAGAAAACTAGACAGCCAGAACCTTAGATCTTAAAGAAATAATTTTATTGTGTGTCAATAAAAAAGCAAGAAAGGTAGACTTTTTTCAGCATGAATAAATTAGGCTAATTAGGATTAGTATTATATTTATTTTATCATATTTGTTACCATTCACCATACGTTTTTGAACATTAAAACTGCTTTTTCAAATTAAACTTTTTTATTAAAATGATAGAGGTGGGTTCGTTGTGATCTTACATCAGGGTCCGGCTTTGTGGTTTTGTTCTTGTTAAGACTCTTCTTAGTGTTGGTCCAGACTTCAAGACGTTGCTTATTGTTGTTTAAAAATTAGCCTTTAAAATCCTTATCTTGATTTAAAAAAAATGTATTTTACAAAATTGTTTCACTTTTTGAAAAACACATGCATCGATTACTTTAAATAAAAAAATATCTCGAAAATGACTTTTGACAAGTATCTATCTTTTTCACGTCAAATGGTCAGAGGAATCGATTTTTCTTCTAGACAATACGCAACACGCACGAAAAGTTGTGACTTTCCAAAAGAGAAAAAGACCTGTAGGTAGCGCCCCCTACAACTAAGATCAAATTTGAATTTCTCATGTAAAAAAAACCCAAGTACCAATTTTCGTCCAAATATCGACATTATTTCAAAAATTATCTAGAAAAAATAAAAATAAATATTTAATACTCTAGCAAAAAAATGCGTTGCGGACATATCGGACACTTATTAAAAAAACACCCTGTGTTCATTTTATAATCCATTGTATTTACAAGTTCAGACAATCAATTAATATCAAGAAAAAAAAATAAAAGTAAACAAAATATCAGTCAGTTCTATTTTGTTATAAAATGGTTCTATGCACCTATTATGCACATCCACGCGCGGAGGGGAATGTACGGTAAAAAATAAATCATTTCTACAACAATAAATAGAGAACATTTAAAATGTATTAATCCTCCTGGAGAAATTTACCCTCTATCCGGAGCCCGGAAAAACATCGGCCAGCCCGGAAAGTATTTTCCCGCCCGGGCAAATTTTCCTCAATACCACGGGTTTGACAGACGTGATTAAAGCTGCATTTACATTCAATTTGAAGTCCAAGTCAAAGTGCAATTCGCAAATATGCCATTTACATTGAACGATTTTTTAGGTTACGTAATTATACGTATGGAATGGTTTATTTTGTGTGTTGTAAATTGCAAGATAATTACAAATCATTTTTAAGAACAATTCCTCGTTGAAATCGTTTTTTTTTCAATTGCAGTGCCTTCAAAAAAATCATTTTCATCAAAGTGGGGCCCTTCAAAGTCCATTTGACATGCGTGCGAATTGTTTGATACAAATGTTAATTTATTCTAACACAAAATTGAAATTTACCTAATACATAGATAAATTAGACCTAACCTAAACAAAGCAACATTAAGAATAGTAAGATAAACAAAAATAATCTAACCTACAAATTTATTTTCTGCTTGCGTGTGGCAAGCAGCTTAACAAAATTCAAAGTGCACTTCAAAGTCAGCTTCGAATTTTGTCCAATGTAAATCACCATAATATGTCAAGCAGGCAAATTTCAGCTTGAATTTGACTTCAAATTAAATGTAAATGCAACTTAACTCGTAAATTAGAGAATTTAATATTTTCAAACCCCGTCTCTGATTTTATGAGCAAAAGATAAAATGACTAATTTGAAAATAATGTCTTCATAAAACTTTCGAAGCCGTTTAATATGGGGATGATAAAATTGGATCACGTGACTGACCGTGAATGAAATTAATTATCGTTAAAGAAAAGAGCGTGCAGTATATGTAGGAAGGCTTATTAACTCGTTAACACTATTTGTTCGATTTAAACAAATTTGTTAAGGGAACTTTTCAGAAAAACTAAAAATCTGGCAACAATGCTGATACCGGCATTAAGTCGAACCAACACCCTCTGGATAACAAAACCTTGCGTCTAAGAAAAGCAGGAGCCAACAATATGGCCACCCGATTTGGTACGGAAACTAAATGCTGTGAAGGGTATGTTTCGAGTTTTTATTGTAAAATATGTTTAAAATTGTGAAGTTTGTGCATTTGCAGTGAACAATTTATACAAAGCAAGTCATTTATTGTGTTAATGGCAAGGGCTTTACCCTGTGTTCGTGAAAATAGACTCTTAACCCTACTACACTATATACTACAGCTTATTCACTACCTGTGCTATATACTACACTTCGTAATTATTCTACATTATACAATTAAATAGTTACAGTTATGGACTGATTGCTCTGGTACAAGGTGTGTTTAGAGCTGATAATACCTAGTGATATCTAAAATAACCGAAATTTTAATATTCACATACTGTGTCAGTCTGATGTAAACAAACAAGCCGTTAAAGTTTTTATTTTGTGACTTTATAATAATAATGCTTACTTACCTACTTACCTTGACTGCCTTTTGACTCTACATATAAGTTTTAGGCAATCAGATATATTTTAGGCTACAGCCGGACAACATCAGAAGGTTGATTTTAATACCTCAGTTTTACTTAGGACACCTAAACACTTTTATTTGCAGTATTATTGAATATTGATTAAGGGTTGTAGGGTGGTTTTAGGTACGTGTTGTAATAATTAACTTCAGTCACTTAGTTGAGAACATTGACTTTTAAATAATTGCGTCGAGTGAATTGAAAACATGGTGTAGGGGGAATTGTAAAAATGGACCCAAAGTGGCAATTTTTTCATTTCCAAAAGAAGATGAATTGAGGCAGCAGTGGGTAAATTCAATTAAGAGGGAAAAATCATTTGTTAACACCAAGAATACTCGGGTAAGTTTTGTTTTTCTACTTTAAAGGCAGTGACTGTGAACACTGTACTTTTAGAGGATTTTTTTGATGGTCATAACTGTCCAAAACATGACGAAGAATCTCTTCCCAAAATGCTTTTTAAACCTGCTACTAATATTTTATTGAAAAGTTATATAAAAAACACTCGTACATCAACAAAAACAATGCCACATCTTAAAAAACTAAAACCACAAAAGAAAACTTTATACTGTTTTTAAGTTGTACGTTTCTGCATAAAAATTTAGTCCTATGACCCTACCCACTTCATAGAAGCTCTATAGTGCGCCAAGCGAGTGAACCTTAACAACGACTGAAGGGGGTAGAGAACTAGCACGTAAAAAATCTTGCCATCCCATAGGCGCACGAGATTATTCTTACCATATTATTATTGATAATATTGATTAGTTTAAGACGTTAAAATTAATTACAGTTTTTTTTATATTACAGTCTTATAGTACAAAATATGTCATATAATAATATCTCATTATTATAATAAGGATAGTATTCTATGATATTATTTGTTGTATGTATTACATAAATATGTTGTAGTAATAAGTAGAGTTTGTTTCCCGAAGGTTTTGTATTTACGTCATTGATGACGTCGCTTAATTTGGAAAAAAACGGTTTATCGTAGCTAATTCATATAAATTCTCTAGCATTCAATTTTTGTATTAAAAGTTAGGCAATATTGAAGCAAGAATGTTCCAAAACGCTCTTTATAGAACGTTCAGAATTGTTATGTAATAAAAATTTTAATTTAGAGAGTTCAGTTAAGAGAGTTATCCGAAATATATACAAATTAGTTAACCGCGTATAATAATCACCAAATGCAAGAAAAATATAAGAAAGGTTAAAAATCTTCAAAGATATCATCAAATTAAGGGTCTGATGATATAGAGGTTGTGTCGATTTTACAAATTTTCTTTTTTTTTCGCTAGAAAAGGGGTGTCCTATAAAGTAGCTTAAGCCAAAAAAATCGGAGGATTCGCCACATTTAAGTCGAAAAAATATCCGTGTTTTGAGCCTAAATTGCCCTAGAAGGGCAAACTTCCACTACGACTTTCCCAGGTGTAGCGTGAAAATATGGAAATTGTAACGTGAAAATAATGAAATTTTAGTAACCGACACCGGGGCCTGGCACAGTGTCTCCAAAAGTTGCACATTTTCTTATGGGGAATAACAGTGTTGTTTACTATTTAAGTATATTTAATATTCCACTTCACGCATGACCCTCCGCTCGCTTCGGGGGCGCAACCAAACAAAACTAACCCAAGGCATGCCAGAAATAAACAAATAATTGAAATTTGTCAGTCGAAAATGCAAATATTTTTTAGTTTGTTTTTCCTCATTTGGGAATGTCTTGGGTTAGTTTGGGTTAGGTTTGTTTAGTTACGCCCCCGGAGCGAGCGGAGGGCCATGTATGTAGTGAAATATTTGACGAATATATACATACAAAGGATTAGTGTAATCGAATGAGTGTCTCTTTTATTCCGATGAATGAATGCAAACGCACATTGAACAATCATCCAAGCAGCCACGTTTACCATACGGCGGCCAATGATATCATTATGGCAGGATCGATCATCCCTTCATCTTCATTCAATCGGACTACTAGGGGTCTCGGTCAACAGCAATATGTCCTGACATGACTACGTTGCTAACGTCGCAAAATCAGCCAGCCAGAAGCTTGGTACGCTATTTCGCAACAAAAAATGTATACACCGCAGCAGTTGCTCTTGCTTTACAAAGGGCAAATAAGACCGTGCTTAGAATATTGCTCACACATCTGGGGTGCCACGCCAGAGCACACCCTAAAGCTAATAGATTCCGTTAAGAAGAGAGTTGTGCGTCTCGTCGGTGACCCGGAGTTGACCCGGAATCTGGATAGTCTGAAACGCCGCAAACATGTGACCGAGAAATCCCTGTTTTACAGATACTTTTACGGCAGATCTTCCCAGGATTTGGTACGCCTTATCCCGCCCCTGACAACGCTTGTCAGACAGTCACGATAGACGGCAAGAGCACACCGGTTCGTCGTACAACTGAAAACACCTAGAACATCGCTTTACAAGAACTCCTTTGTCTGGCGGACTGTATCACTGTGGAACTCACTCCCAGGACGCATATTCGGATGTAACAAGCAAGATGTCCATTCGACTATGCCGAACGTTTCTTCATATGTGATGAGCACGATAGCATTTAGTCGGATGTCGTGACTGTTACATAGAATCAACAAATAAGTCTTCAATTATTTAAACACTTCATACATGGCCCTCCGCTCGCTTCGCTCCCTATACGGGGGCTCAACAAATGCAAACTAACCAGGTGCTAACCAAAACTAACCCAAAATTTTTATTTTACTTTTTTTATTTTGGGTTAGTTTTGGTTAGCACTTGGTTAGTTTCTGTTCGTTGAGCCCCCGTAGCGAGCGAAGCGAGCGGAGGGCCATGCATGAAGTGTTAAAATAATTGAAGACTTATTTGTTGATTCTAGTCACGACATCTGACTAAATGCTATCGTGCACGTCACATATGAAGAAACGATCGGCATTGCCGAATGGACATCTTGCCTGTTACATGCGAATATGCTCCCAGGACATCTGTTCCCCAAACTAACTATTCAAAAACCGTGTCAATCAACATCTTCGCACACACACACACCGCTCGTCGCGCAATATAGGATGTGCTACTGCAATAAAAAAAATCATTCACCTAAATAAAAAAAAGAGTAGAGACACTTATAGCTTATATTCACTACCAGCTAGCAACTCTATCGAAATCGGAAAGTTGGAGTGTCGGGCACTGTGCCCTGAGCGGTTCAGTTCCACAGTTGAATTTAAAATGAATTTTCGCTTCAAAATACATGACAAATTCGTCCGAAGCCTCGGCTATCGCCCTGAGAGGTTCGGAAATTTCGGATTTTTATACAATTGTGCGTTTTAAAATCGTTTTTAAACGGATTTTAGACGATAAAATAGTTATTTGTGCAACAAGTGTGTAAAGTGAACCTTTTTTTATGAATGGGAATATTGATAAAAAATTTAATTGAAATTGAATAAAAAAGGGTACTTTACACATGAGTAGCATATAAAATTTTTTCTACTACCGAAAAATATATGAAAAAATAAAAGTATTATTAAATTACTTTACGCACTAGTGCGTAAAATAAATTATTTACACACTAGTGCGTAAAATATATTATTTTACGCATTGCCCTAAATGTCAAAAAATATGTCAGATTTACTTTACGCACTAGTGCGTAAAATAACTTATTTTACGCACTGCACATTAAAAAAGTTTATTTTACGAATCTTAGAGGGTGCGTAAAGTGAGTACTTTACGCACGCTAGTAGAAAAAGCATATTTTAAATTAAACGAACTGTCAAAGGTATTATTCAGATGCCCAGACGTTTAAAACAATATTAAGTCATGACCCTCTTCTAAAATTTGCAAAACTTGGTTACTGACTTTCCCAAATCAAAGGATGCCACCGCAAGATGACTAGCTGGTAGTGAATAAGCTGCGCTTATAGCGCACCATTTTTCTAATGAATTTTGCTAACGAAACCACAGTAAACGTCTGGCAACAGTGTGCCTTCTTAAAAATCTTTGTTTTGGCTATTATGACAGTTGACAGTAAAAAGGAGGATGGATATTTACAAGTAAAATTTAATTTTGTTTAATGGGGCTATGGCTATGAGTCGCTTTAAATTAGGACCGGAACAAAACGGAGGTCTCTCGTTCGACGCAAATGTATCCTAGTTAATATTTTCACCCGACAATTGATTTTCAGATGTGTTTTGTCTAATATTTCTAGTGCTTTTGTGAAGTGGTGCTGAAAATTTGTGTCAAAACTCGAACTATGAGGGCATTTTTTCGGTTCAAATATAGCGGATCTTCCGACTTTTTTGGCTTAAACTATTATATAGGACACCCCCTTTCTAGTGAAAAAAGATAATTTGCAAAATCGACAAAACCTATATATCACCAGACCCTACAAACCAAATAATATAAATAACCACACAGTTCGGCATCGGCAATTTCCACGCCAATGGCTAAAGCAAGTCGCTGCCGAAATTTTAAAATATATAAAAAAAATTAGGTGTTCGTCTAGGGTCAAAGTGTATTTAATATATCCTGCGACCAATCACGAAACTGCCTCCCCGCTATAAATCAAGTAAACGTCGCACTGTTGCCTATTGTCGCGTATTTTAAATAGCTTGAAGGCGAATAAAATATAAACATTATAAATATTATAGTATACTTATTGCGTATTCCGTATTTCCCTGTGTAAATAAAATAGTAAATAATAGAAGACAGTAGTATTAAGAAAAATAACAAAATTAAGTATTCAAGTAGGAAATTTAAATATGTAAATTCACTATAGGAAACTAGACAGAAAATAAATTAGGATTATTGGGAAAAAAATGTGGCAGCATCTAAATATGCGAGGATATTTTTTGCTCGCATTCTTTCCGTCCATGTTCTTTCATTTGGCAAACTATAGGTAGGTACTGGGGACTGGACAGCAAATATTTTTTTATGAACACCCTCCATTTTTTTGTCTTTACAATAATTACCATAAGTGCGAAAAATTTCATCACTCAACAGTACAAAGTCAACCAGTTCAAAATTTTTTTTGAAAACGTCGAGTCAAGTAAGTGTTTTTTATTTTTTTCCCTCTGTTTATTATGGGTATCATAAAAATATATGCTGCAAGAACTAGGCACATAGCTAAAGAAACTTAGTGATGCTAGTCCTTTCCTATTGCACAGGCTCAAACTGAAAACAATGGGTAACATTTTCAAAATTCAGTTTTCTTAAAAATTTAAAGTTTATATTTTAAACAAAACAGAAACAATTGTAACAAATCAAAAAACTCCTCAAAAGTAAACATAATTTTTTCCCATTGCATTATCTTATATAAACAGTCTTTAAAAATATCTAAGTGACAATGGTATTCTTGTTTTAGTTTTTAGGTATACACTTTAAGATATATTTTAAGCAAACCACTGAATTTTTATAAATTAATAGCTATAGTCCGTATTCTTTACATCATAGCATATTATACTTGTTAAACTACTTATATTATGTCCCTCTCTGTGAGTAGTTAATATATGAATTAATACCTTTTCCACTGTCAAAGCCTGCTCCCTACTAGCGACGCCATCGTAGATTTAGATACCAGGCATTTCTTGTTTAGAAGTGAGGGTCGAACATGCTTTCTTTTTTGCAGTATTAGCACCTGGAGGGATATATATTCCTATTTTCAATTCTTCGGGCGACAGCTGCCCGAATCGTTGTCCCCACCTCCCACCCTTAACAGTTGTATATTATTTGTGGTGGTTGTATTGGCAACACGAAATGGGGAACTTGCATAAAAATTAAATTTGAAAAATATTAATCACAAACATAATTTAATACTATTAAAAGAAACATACTTCACAAAAAAAACTAGTTTTTTATTGTTGTATAATAAATATAAGCAATTAAAAACTGCATAATTCAAATTATTCTTGTAACGCGCCGTCCTTGGCTGGGACCGGTTGTGACGTCAAATAGCTCGTTTGATGTCGCGCCTGACGGACGGCAGAGCAACTAGTCGCTAGGTCGCGCCGGTCTAGAATCGTTCCCGTCACGATTGTGTTATGTATTCAAAGAAACACATGCAAGCTGCTGTATATTTGGTAAAAAGTGCATCCAAAGTACGGGCACGTATTACAATAAGTAATATTTCACTTTTCGTATGGCCCTCCGCTCGCTACGGGGGCTCAAGAAAAGGAAACTAACCAGGGGCTAACCCAAGACATACCCAAAATCCAGAAAAAACTGTTTGCTAACCAAAACTAACCCAAGACATACCCAAAATCAGGAAAAAAACTGTTTAAAAACTTAACCGTAAAAAAAATAAAAAAAGGCAACGGGGTTCGAACCCGAACCGCCGGCCGCCGCCGATAGTCACAAAATTGAGACACAGCGATCTAAACCTCTAGACCACCACGGCATATACTGCAAATTGATTGCATCACGAAGACATAGCGCGAATGCAATCGCTCGAGTCATCGCCACATACACTAGATGGCGTTGGAGTCGTAAGAGAGAGCGGGAGACGTCGCACGCAGTATTTCGTCATCGGGAACGATTCTAGACCTGCGCGACCTAGCCGCTAATGGCAGAGCAGGGAACGTCTGACTCCGAGTCCATTGTCTTTATAAACAATGTCTGAGTCAAAGACGAATGGTCTGAGTTGTCTAATCTTTCAAAATGACTGACGCCGGTTTTTTTAAAGGACAGTCTGACAATTTACCACTAGTGGATATGTTTATGGTGGCATCTTACCTAAAAAACGCCGATAGTTTTTCTTTTGCTGAAGTTCGCGGTGTTAAAACTGACAGGTAGGTTTATAGAAAAACTAGTTAATAAGTTTGTGTTGCTTTCATTATTATTATTAATATTAAAGCACAGATTAAAGTACAAATCAACACGAATTCTAATAAACACCCTGGTAATTCAACGACAAGCAGTAATAAACGTAAATATTTTAATACTTGTGGCTTCTATACTGCCTTCACTGACATTAATTTAAGATAATATGTCAATGACTGCCTTCCGATCGAACGAGCGGAGTGACGTCACGCGTCGTTTAAAATGAATAGCTTGCGGTCGCAACTTTAATTGTTTATTGCAAATTAAATATTGCGATTTGAGGGCTGATATTTGGTGTGTGCTGTCTATAGGTAGGCAAATATATTAATATCTTAGATAGAATATGTTAATATGGCAATGCTAAAACTCCCGAACTATCTAAGATTATCGTATTAATTCCACTATTGTAATAAAAAACCAATACAAACAGTTTAAAAATGCGATAAAGCTTTTAATATTTACAATCAACACTGCACTTCCTGGTAACACTCGATTTATAAACAATATTAACCAAAGATATGTGTGTTGTATATGTCGCTGAATTCTAACAAATTTTAATAATATCCATGTATTGTCCCGTTTACCTAAATGTATTTCCGTTTACAATTATATCTATTATGGACATAGGTCTAGAATTTTAAAAGTAAGTACCAAAGACATTTAACCTGAAGAGACGGGACAAATGGTTCTTTGTTTTCCCCCAACATTGAGGCACATTCTATGGTCGATAGATGTAGCGTTGCCAAATTTTAAGTTTACCGAGTTACTGTACATACTTTTTTCATATTAAATTATAACACTAAATACTTATTTTCCCCATTTTTGATTCATCAAAAACCGGTTCTGAAGTTCTTACATGTCAATCTGGCAATGCCACTTCCCTTGGTTCCGCCTTGTTTTACCCCCAAAATATTTATAGTATGCACGTAGTAAAGTAACTGCACCAATAGATTGAGAGCATTGGAGGTCGACGACCGACGGCTCTTCCCCATTCGATAAGTATACTAACTTGGTAACGTTTCAAAACCAGTGAAGGCACTGCTGTAAATATATTTTTAATAGGTATTTAATAGAAGAAAATAGTTATTAAGCTACTTTTTGAATATGTCATTAACCAGATATTTGTCATATTTGTATGTTTTTAAATAAAAATTGTATGCTTCAGTTCCTTTTTATTTGTCTCAAAAATAATGATAAGCAATTTATTTTTAGGCTAGCAGTGGTATGATTTAATTTTTCGTTTAACCATTGAGAGCAGAAAATCCCTATGTATGTGTCACAAAAACGTTTAAATCGGGATAAAATTGCGTATTTTTGGTATCTCATAAATTTCGTGTTCAAATATGAAATTATTCAGGAAATAAGTTTTCGGAAATTTTATTTCATTATTAGCTGCTGAATAGTATATTATGCAATGACCATTCATTGCAAATGTAACTTGAATATACTTTTTTCTACGACTGCCCTGAAAATAGACAAAAATGCACTAACAACTACTCTTGAAAACTGGACATTTCAAACATCGTGTGAAAAGTATACTTTGCACACGGCGTGTGCAAAGTATACTTTTCACACGCTTATTCGGGTATTTAGATTAAAGGGCTTCGTCTCCGTTTTAGAGCTTCGCCCTCAGAGGTCCCATTACCAGATCTCCAAAAAAGGGGGCCCAATTATAGGGCTTCACCCCCTGGGAGCCCCATTTTGCAAAACTGTAGAAAATGGAACTCTTAAACCAGAGGCCCCCTTTTAAGACTTGGGGCCACATTTTAGGGCTTCGCCCCCGGGGGCTCCATTGCTAAATATGTAAAAAATGGGACTCCCGAACCATAGGCCCCATCCTAGGGTTTCGCCCCCCTGGGGCCCCATTTTAGGGCTTCGCCCTCGGAGCCTCTTTTTCATAATATTTGGAAAATAGGGACCCCACTCCGGTGGCCCCATTTTAAGACTATGCCCCTAGTTAGAGTTTAGCGAGAATCTCTTACTCACGTAGCTTTCTTTCATTAGGAATAAAATTTTCTGATAAATCAATAATAAAAATGTTTCCCATAACATGTAATTTTCTACCACACTCCCAGTGGGGCACCCTGTATGTAGCAGTCGTAGAAAAAGTATAGTGTGCTACACGTGCTGAAAAGACTTTTTACACTCATGAGACTTTATGACACTCGTGTCACCAAACTGTTTCATTCGTGTGAAAAGTCTTATTTTCAGCACTTGTTGCACAATATACTATCTCTATTTTGGTATCATAATCTTTTCGATACGCAAAGTTGTGTCGAAAAGAAGCTCTTTTCGACACTATTTTTGATGACTGGATGCTATGATATTAACAAAATTGTGCAATGTCAAAGCTCACTAGCAAAAATGTCGACACCGTTTTGAATGGGATTCCTAATAATACAGACGTCAAAAGTAACAAGATGGTCGTCCAACTTTTGATCGCGACTTGAATAAATAAATGTTCTTCTTTAAAAAACGTGCAAAATACCACTCTTCGCCCAGTTTTGTTTGGTTTCAAATGGACGTTTTAAAGCCTGAATTTGTGCGAGTGATTTCCTATAAATATTTTTTATAAACTTTATATCAAAGTAACGATGGTCTTGAGGTGTGAGGTATGCAAAATCTCCAGCTATTATCATCCGAACCTGAGTTTCCACAAGTAAGTAAAAGTAAATTAAACACAGTAGTACAGTGGGCACCATTTTGTGATGTGATTAATTAATATTTTATAATACTTACCTATGTATGTGATATTAATGGATAATCTGATATGTTTGCAGTCATTTACCAACCTCTATTAAATCATTTTTGAAGTGAATACTTCTTTGGTTTCATCGCAGTGGTTTTGCAAGGACACGGAAAAATTTCGTGTCACTGCAAAATAAGTAACTAACCTTCAGAACCCATATCTAACCCAAACTAACTCAATCTAACCCACACACTATAAATAAAACATAATAGTATATTATGATATAAGTGTATAAGAGGGCCTTTAAAGCACGCGCGACATATTTCAAAACACGACGCGCAGCGGAGTGTTTTGTAAGTCGCAAGGGCTTTAAAGGCCTCTTATACACGTATATCATACGCTATTTTTTATTACGAATGCATCATAATCTCAAAAATGTTTTAAATATTAAACTTAAGGGATATATTGACGAATATATTAACCTGTCACATTTGACATGATCAAATGTTTCTATAGCAACCTTTAAAAAAGTAGGCGCATCATAAACATAATTTTAAGCACGCTGCAGCGTGCGATAATCGTTGATTATGATGCATGCGTAATAAAAATATATTTTAAATAATGCACTCGAATAAATACAATCATTTCAAATTAAACGTATTTACTTTATTGAAATTATTATTCTGATGGACTCACATTTTCAAAGTCTACGTCTATGAACTGTCCTTGCTTTCGTTCAGGCGGGGGCGGGCAATAATACATTTAGTAGTGGGGACGAAGTTTGACAAAAGTTTGTACACCATACATAAAAATATAAGGAGGCGGGACAATCGTTTTGTTGATATTTTTGCAAGATTTCGGATTTTTATGAATGAGTTGTCGGGTCTCTTTAGGTTAAATGTTTTTGGTAAGTACCTACCCACTATGGTTTATAATTATATATTTTTAACTTTTGTGTATATTTTCATTTTGGTACCTAATATGTAAATTTTAAATTCGTCTCACCAAGTAATTTTATTCTGTGTTATTTCGTCCATTTTAAGTCTAAAGTTTGGCAATTTTAAAGAGAAAATATATATTTCTTTGTATAATCCTTAAGTAGGCTTGTATTGACCCCAGTTTTATATTTTAGCGCCCTGAAGAAGCTAATATATTTGGCGAAACGTCGGCTTTTTAACAAAATCTAGACTTTTATTTCGTCGTTCCCTAAACCCAACAAAATCCAATTTGCTGCAAAAATTGTATTGGAACGTAAAAATCAATTTCAAATATATTAATGTAATTAAAAAAAAAGTTTAAGTTCCCTATTGCAGTCAGTGTTCCCAAGGCGCACATTTACTAAGCCAATCCCAAATCAAATTTTCTTAATGTATGAATTTTTAGCGTTGCTATTGGACGATCTCAAAGGAACTTCATTGGTGCGCTGTTTAAATAACAAAATAATATATAGGATCATAACGAGAGTATTTAATAAAAAATTGAATTATAATAACAAACATTAATCTTTTTAAATTATTAATGTTACAAGTTGCAATTTACTTGTTCAGCGCTTCCTTGTAAAACGTGTTCTTTCTAACGCCAGAATATAGGCAACCAATTGCAAATAAGTGGTTGCTTATATTCAGGCGTCACGAAGACGAAATATACTCTTTACGAGGGCTGCTCAAATATTTGTGAAGTATACAAAATACCAAGGGCTTTAAACGCTATTGAAGCAATACATTAAATTACACAACCGATGTCCTTATAGGCAGAGCTGTTTAAGATCATTTAAAAAATGATTTAAATCAAAGATCAAAGATACTTTTCATTTGGACAAACGATTTAAATTAAAGATCGTTTTGTATATAAAGAAAGATTTAAATAATAAATCTTTTTTATATTCAAATCTTTTTCACATTTTAAATCATTTTAGGAAATATTTAAATCTTTTCAAAAGATTTAAATATTTTTTAAAATCTAAATCTTTTGAAAAGATTTAAATACTTCCTAAAATGATCTAAAATGTAAAAAAGATTGAAATCATTTGGTTGGTTATGTACAACGAATTGACGTCGTTGGTTATGTACCATTAAAAACCCCTTAGAGCGTAATCAAAATGATATTTATATACATTAAGCGAAAAAAAAGCAAAAGTGTGACGTCACCCAATCTAAATTTTAAAAAACAATACAATCCTCAATAGGTACGTCAAAATAACATACAAAAACCAAATTAAAATGTTATTTAAACCTTGTTTTTTTTAATGGAATTTTTGACACATTGTTGAATGTTTAAAAGCCGTTAGCATTCTGCACATAATTGGTAACTTTGCACTTCGTATTATGTTAGCCGATTATCGGCGTGAGGGACAGCCCACTCTGCCTGAACTGCGGGACAGGGGAGGAGTCCTCATACCACTATATAGGAATTTGTGATAGGTGGAGTCGCCTAAGGAGGAAGATACTGGGAGCACCAACACTTGCTCGGGAAGATCTAAAGGATCTGGACTGGGAGGACGTCCTCACCTTTATCAAGGTGACGGGCCGTTTCAGTGCGGGCCGGGTGTTGGAAGTAGCCAGGTAGGGGAGGGCGGATCGGGGATGGTGAAAAGGGACTTATAGGCCTACTTACCGGGCTTCGGCCCCCCCACCCTTACTACTACTACTACTACTACTAGCCGATTATATCAATTAAAATGAAAACACTAACAACATCAAACATACAAAATAGCTCATTATGTGCATGCTAGCAGCTTTTAAATATTTGACAATGTGTCAAAAATTCCATTAAAAAACAAGCTTTATTTTTTCTGACAATTACTTTTTGATAAAATCAACTTGAAATTTGACAAAATCCTATTATTTCAATTATCTTTTTTTTATATTTTTTGATTTAAATTTTTCCTAGAAATATTTTTCTGGCGGAAAAATCTATTTTACTTTTTAGCTAGGATTTTTATGGTATTTTGTTTGCTTTTTACAGAGTGATTACTTCGTAAGGAGTTTGTTTATGACACAGAAACTTTCATCGAAATTATCGGGAGTATATATTTTTAAGAAATCAATAATACAAAAGTTTCCCATTATAGCCAATATATATTTAAAAAAGAAAATTAAGTAATACGCATTAAAAAAATTTCATTACAAAATACAAAATAAACATAGAACTAAAATACTTAGGATGTATTTATTGCTGTATTTTATTATAGTTAAACTCTTTTTAATGATTTAAATCTAAATCTGTTTAAGGATTTAAATTTTTTTGAAGATTTAAATCTTTTTACTGATTTAAATCCTTTTAGAAAGATTTAAATACTATTTTTAAATCAAAAATCAAAGATACTTTTCAGAAAGATTTAAATCATAAATTAAAAATCACTTTCAGAAAAAATATTTAAACTCAAAGTATTTAAATCAAAAAATGTATTTAAATCACAAAAATGATTTAAATCTCACTGATGTTGGCAGCTCTGCTTATAGGATATGTTTACACGTCAGTGCCTCGAGTACTAGCAGACTAGCTCATTTTTTTTAATGCACTGTTTTTTTGTAACTTTTAAGAATGTGCTTCTTTAATTACATTAAAATGTACGGTATTTTCGGTTGAAATACGGTAATTTCGAGCCTCGATTGCGGACATTTTGAATGGAAAGGGGCAACACTGCGCTTTACCCGGATAATCCGGGCAAGGTGTGACTTCAATGTTTATGTTAATTGCGTTTAAGAAGTTTTGTTTTAAGTTTCCTAAATACGAATCGTAATAATGTTATTTTTCAGTGAAAAAATAAAATCTTCACTTCTACTCTTATCACTCTTATCAGTCTATAATATTAAGGTGCGCTCTTTTCTCTGACTTCCCGTACATATTTTTATTTTTCAGTTTCAAATTATAATGAAAAAAGCTTGTATACACCGATAAATTATCCTTGAAACTTTTAATATTATTATATTGAATAATTTTAATGTTTAAAATACTACTATTCACATAACAAATGCCAAAGCGTCAGACGTGGTTAACGATTATCGAGGTCATCTCGGTTGCTTTTACCTTATTGGCTGACTAGATCCAGTTTTTGATGTGTAAACATCTTACACGACGGTATGGAGGTAAATCTCGGCAAATGGGACGGAAATCATATGTGGGGACGGAAAAGTGAAGGCCTATGCGACCGGGTATGATCAACTTAAAATGTACTGCACTCACGCATTGAAATAAATCGCAAAATATATATACCTGACCGCTCCTCGTATTAATTTAGATCCCGGACCGTTCATCAATCAAATTTTGTCAGAGAAAGATAGCAAGGTCGGACAGATCACGTGGAAGAGACGAAGATAAAAGATAGGGTTTGAATTGTGGACGGGCCGGCTCCTCAATATATTATTATATTATATTCGTAGTGTATTTGGATCCATAGGTTGATATTATTCCTGGTGGCCTTAGATCTTCATGTCGAATTTGTGCAGTGAATTAAAGGATCCTTACTAATACTATAAATGTGAAAAATGCGAATAACTAATATTGTAAATTCGTATGTATTTGTTTGTTTGTTTCTAACGCTTTCACGCATAAACTACTCAACCGATCATCATGAAATTTTGCACAGATTCAAGAGTATAGTAAAGGACATAGGACGCTTTGAGCTTTTACCCGTGGCTTCGTTCACGTTGATTTATTACGGTTAGTTTTAATCCTAGTTTCCATGCGTAAACTACTTAACCGATCATCATGAAATTTTGTACAGATATTTTCAAGAGTATTAGCAGAGGACAGAGGACACTTTTAGGTTTTACCGCGGCTTCGCGCGCGTTGATTTTTGCGGTTAGTTTTGATGTTACACGGTATGAGGGTAAATGTCGGCAAATGGGACGGAAATGTGGGGAAGGAAATGTGAAAGCCAATGTGATATTATAACCATGCGCAGTGATTAGTGCGGCTTCTTCAGCGCTTCCTTGTAAAACGTGTTCTTTCTAACGCCAGTATATAGGCAAGTAATTCCAAATAAGTGGTTGCCTATATTCAGGCGTCACGCGGCCTAAGGTGGCATTAGATTTTCATGTCGATATATGTATGTTTACACATCAGTGTCGAGTACTAGCAGACTCGCTCAATTTTTTTATGTATCCCTCTTGAAAATGTACTAAGAAATACGAAAGTCACGACAGAGTGAAATATAGTACGCAGCCAGACAAACTTTGCATGTTAAACAGTCAATTATCCCCGATGCCGACGCGACGCGACGGCGGCGTACGCTTTAATGTCGAGAAAGTGAAAATTCAATAAGTGCGCCTTATAGGTAGCAGCAAGAAATAGAATACAATAGATTTCGTATTTGCCCCGCTATTATGTAAAATCCGTGGGGTATTTTATTTGCAATTATTAAAAAAATAAAGCATACCCTGACTTAACATTTTTTGATATAAGAATATTAAATTTAAGTCAAAATCAGTCAAAAAAAATACAGTCGTATCCGGAAGTCCAAAGACGGACGTTCAATAGACGTCCGAATATATCAGGCACGAATAAGCCGTTCATACAGGGACGTTAGTTGGACGTCCAAACATAGCCCATGGGCATTCTGACGCTAATCTGGGCGTCAATTTGACTATCTGGGTAAACAGAATATTAACCATATGTTGGCACGCACGATCGAATTAACGATATAGACAATTTGTTATTAGCAATTTTGGCTTGGCCAAAGGTTAATTCCAGATTGAGTTTAATTAAAAACATATGTTGTAACATAAAAGTTAAACAGAATTACGAACAGTTAGAACGTTATTGCTTTCGCAAGTAGGTATACGTTTTATAGATAAGATTAGAATTCTCTATGAATGAGCGAACGGCTTTTTTAATAACAAAGTAGGTGATTCGCGGTTTATTTGCCTTGAGTACTTAGTGATATAAAAAAACGGGTGAGTAAATATTAAACAGTTTAAAATTAAGCTACCGTAATTTAATAAACCCAAATAACAATATTTACTGCATAAGTTTTTCTTATTCTATTTGGTTTATATAATAGAGATGATTAATAAGGCAGGTTTGGTTAAATGGGCCACCTTTTTACAACTAAAAATTTGAAGCGGTTACTACAACAAAAATCCAATGAATTTAGGCTTGATTATTTTTTTGAGAGTCCGTGGGACTTTTAGCATTATCTTGACTGTAACTCAACCCTGGCTAAAAAAAATATATTTTTTTATGTCAGGTGGCCCAGTTACCCATAAAATTTGGGGTAAATGGGCCACAACCTCTAAAATATTGCGTAAGTAAATGCTGTTAGGCAAAGGGTATCTGGGCCACTTTATAAACATTCGACAATTATAATATAGCAGTAAAAATATTGTATTTTTTTATTGGGCACAACTAATTGCTTAACGTCACATGCAAATACGGGGACTGCATTTTTAACTCTTTACTTTCCCAAGCTAATTAAACATTAAGCATACATTTAAATGACAGTTTATATTTATTTTTCTTAATAATATTTTTGGTTATTATAAGCAGAAAACTTAAACAGTTTAATTATTTCCGAAAACCTAAAATACTTTAAACTGGTAGCCTAGAATACTGAAAGTAGTAGCCTAGTCCCAAACGATTTCAGGTACGTCAAAAAGACCTCTGTTTTTAACAAGTTTTGGGGGATTAATTGTTGGAAGAATATCGTCTTCATCATACAATACATCATCCGGATTTTCGGACTTCCATTCCATCATTTACCTTTGAGTCCACTTTTAATCATGTGAGATATTTTTATACCACTAGGACATATTTTTATACTTTTACTGGATAATATTTGCCTTCGTAACATAATCTACAGCAGTGACAGAAATGCCTGATCGAATGTTATCATCAGAAGCATCTGAGTCCCTCTCAGATACAGAGTCCCAAACGTCTGAATCAATCTTGTCTGCATCAGATTCAGTATTCTTCGTTTTTTTTTGCCGGAATATGCGCATTGCGTTTCTTAGTAGACTTACTTACTTTGGAATGCGCAGTTAATGGCAACTGTCATGCATTAAGTGTTTTGATTTTTCTATCCGGCGATTCTCTTCCTCCTGCTGTTTTTTAAAATACGCTTCTGAGGTAATGATTTCAGCACCATGACAAAGTCTGTCTGGTTTTGTTATTTTTCTCACCCTGTTTATTATTTTTTACAATCGTTATTAAAATTTCTTCAAAAGTTTTATCACCTTCGTTTTTGTTGGTAGCACTCGATAGATTTGTAGTTGACTCAGCATCAGTTGTGTTTTGCGAATTAATTGTAGGGGCGATAGAAATTTGGCCCAGTTCAATGCAGCAAAGACCCAAGCAGCCACGTTTACCAAGAGTACCAATACGGCGGGCCCTGATATGGCAGGATCGACCATTCCTTCATCCTCGTCAATCGGACTATTGGGTGTATTGGTCAACAGCAATATGTGCTAGCATGACCACGTTGCTAACATCGCAAAATCAGCCTCCCAGAAGCTTGGTGCGCTATTTTGCAACAAAAAACTGTATACATCGCACCAGTTGCTCTTGTTCTACAAAGCGCAAATAAGACCGTGCTTAGAATATTACTCACACCAAAGCGCACCCTAAGGCTGCTGGATTCCATTCAGAAGAGAGCTGTGTGTCTCGTTGGCGACACGGAAACTGCATAGTCTGAAACACCGCAGACATGTGGCCAAGATGTCCCTGTTTTACAGATATTTTCACGGCAGATGTTCCCAGGATTTGGCCCGTCTCATCCAGCCCCTGGCAACGCCTGTCAGACAGACAGACGGCAGGGGCGCACCAGTTTGTCGTACAACTGGAAACACCCAGAACGTCGCTTTACAAGAACTCCTTTGTCTGGCTCACTGCATCACTGTGGAAATCACTCCCAGGACATCTGTTTCTCCCTAATTACAACTTACTTACAAACTATTCAAGAACCGTGTCAATCAACATCTTCGCACACACACACCGCTCGTCGAGCGTCATAGGATCTCTCTTTAGTATGTGTGCTGCCACATACGTCATACATAAAGCTATCATAGCTCTATTCGTTTCATTTTCTACAGTATCTTCAGTATCGTCAATATACATGTTTGTAATATTTTCTTGCTGGCTTATATCCGCATTGCTTTCATTCTGCACATTAATAGCCAGGTTATCTTGATTGGTATCAGTCAATGTTACACTAATGCTTGCAGTTTCTTCAGAATCGATAATGTCTGTGTTTGCAATATTTTCCGGCTCATCCTGTTGCACATCCATGGTTTCATTTTCCACATGCCACTGGTTTTATTGATTTTTATAATTTCTCAACTCGTCAATTCAAAACATATTCTCTGAAATTGCTGATAGGTTGGGACGTCCTAGCTCGGGGTCATAAATACCAGTAGATTTGAATCCGTTGATAATATTGCTTTCAGGCATATTTAGAAATTCCTTTGGAATATTCCATCTCGGATTCTCTATTTGCCAACGAACTATTTATCTATCCCAATTAGTTTTCAAACTCTTGAAAACCGCCACATCAAGTGGCAAGAGAAATACTTGGTAAGAAGCATTTTTTAAACCAGTTCAAAAAATATGCTATCCATCCGCCCTTTCTTTGAGGTGGCATATGATGTTTGATCCATTGGCCCAGTAGTCATTCCATTATATATTTTTCCTTTAAAAACGCGTAACATTTGCAATTTTTGGCGACTCGCAGACGCACAAAACAAAACAATTGTATTGTCTCGTCAAAGTTGAAAATCAGGCGCGGTTTATTTATTAAGACGCTGTACTTCATCTATTTTTTGATCCAATACGTCAAAAAATCAAATACTAAATGGGTTTGTTTGGTTGATGCGAACGTATTCGACTCGCTGACGTTTCTGGATACTTAACCGATTTCTTTTTCGAAAATTCACAAACCATTCATCGCTAGGACAATAATTCTTAAACCTTGTCTTAATAGCATTCCTTCTAATAAATACTTGCACAACATCAAGGTCTTCTTCCTTGCCATTGCCCCCATTTCCCGTAGTCTTGAGAGGTTGAGCTAGAGATTTTGCTCCTGCTGAACAGTTGATGGCATTCAACCACCTCCTCCGGAGCCAGTCCTTGCCATAGCACCTTTGCTTCTGGTGCCATCAACATAGTGTCGTAGAGTTGACCTTGGAATGTTTTAGAAACTGCTACTCCATTTTTGCATTTATTTTTATTTTGAACTCTGCTATTGCTCTCATCAAATTTTCCTTAGAATACTTTAGGCCATCAGTGCCTTTTTCGGTTCTTCTAACACGATTTCGACCCATTATAACTGAAAGGAGACATAAGCAAATCAAAATTTGTCAAACCGGGTAACTGGGCCTCCATGGCCCATACGAGGATGGCCATTTACCCCAAAATTAATTAATGTTTTTGGACAACTGGTTGGGCCACCTCGTCTGTAATTCACATTCTTGCTTTAATGGCCGTTCTGAGAAACAACATCATAAATTGTTGAAATCACCATGCCACCACCTTGTGAAGTATTTTATATATCAAGTGTACTTACCCCAGCGTTCTAATTGCTTTGATGGCTCTTTTTGTAACGTAAATATCGATTTCAAATACTTCAGTTTGACGTTTAAAACAATTCAGACATAGTTGCTGACAGTTGTTGCAGAAGAATGCTTTCATACGGTCAGGTGCTAACCTAACATGATCTGTTCTAATTTCCTAGAATCTCACTACATGGGGTGTCCCACTTACCCCGTTGACCCATTTACCCCAAGAATAATAAACTAGAGAGGATAGTTACATCGGCTGGATTTTTTTAACTGACAGCGGCCCTGTCGTGACCTAGCCACGCGCGAAGTTGGCGCGAAAGGCTTAACATACATATGGCATATAGTTTATAAAAACGTGTTTAAACTCAAAATTTTAAATGGATAATAAAATTAAAATATTTCTTATGAAATTACTGTTTTTTTTTTATTAATAAAGAATGGCAAATATTTTTTACAAGCTTTTGTTATTTGATTTAAACAAACCTTGATAAGCCAAAAGTAAATAGAAATTCGGAGATTATTAAATCTTGTATGAAAAGTATCCTTAAGAGTATTTATGGGAAAAAATAGATAAAAATAAAATAAAATCTGACCAAACTCTTTTATACAGTGTGGGCCAAAAAAGTATGCATAATTTGGAAAAGTTTAATAATAATTACTTTTCAGAAACTGTTAGTTAGTACCTTTCTGAAATAAACGATTCATAGGTTATGATATTATTTGTAGCTATCTAAAATATCATATCCAAAGACAGAAGTTGAACATTAATACAACAAGTACATTTGTATCTACGTACGTTTTTACTGATATTCAAAATAGTAATTTTCTTGTGGCCCTCAGAGTTCGAAATTCTATTTCCACATTATGGAAAATAAAATTGAATTAAGAAAGCCCTAGTTTTGTAATTTGTGTGTATTAACTAGTAAGTGTTGCATTCATAATGCTAATAACATGGGTGCTTATAAATGAAAAATCCTTAATATAATATGATTCGACACTGCGGTATAATATATGTAGGTATATTATGACAAAGATATATGCATCTTTGATTATGATTTTCGAACGTGATAAGCACGGTCATAATCTAAGGAACTTAAAAAATGTATTAATAAGAATGATTTTCCAGTGTATGAACGAGAACATACCTACATTTAAAAAAAATATTGTTTCAAATCTAAATAGCTAAGTGACACACTGTGTAATAAAACCCTCAGTTTGACAACTTCTCTACAATTTTTTTTTGGCTCTGGCAAGAATCCAACTGGCCAGCATCTCACTTTTTATTCGTCTTTGACATAAAGTTTACTAAAATTTACATTACATGTATTTTCCTTCTCCCCTATTATCTACATACCATATTCAAACTTATAAACTAATACATACACTTTTTGTTTTTGTATTTATTTTTTTTTGTTTGTTTTTGTCTTTTTTTTCTTTGTCTTTTTTTTTTTTAATTTATTTTTAATATAAGTACCTTTTTTTTGTATTTATATTTTATTTTATTTATTTTTTTCCTTTTTTTGTTCTTTTTTTTTAAATTTCGTTATTTTTTTTTATATGTGCCTATATATATATATTTTTTTTTTCATAATCTTATGTTTTTATTTAGTAAAAATGTATATAGTATTCTGTACACATATATGTTATTTGATCCAATTAAACTGACTAAATTAAATGGGAAGATCACAACATCTTTTAGGTCGTCAAACAATGACTCCCCAAAAACGCTGAGCCTAGGGCAACCCAATATAACGTGTTCTAAATCACCTACTTTTCCGCATTCGCAATTTTCGCCCAATTGAATTCCAATCTTTTTTTTATATTTAGGATATAATGCATGGCCAGTGCGAATACGTGAAATTGTTCTTATAAAACTTCGGTTTGATTCTTTATCAAACCAGGGCTTGTTATTTACTTTATTACACATTGTTTTATAGGTGTAACCCTTGTTTGATTGACTAAAAAGCTCCTGCCAATTATCATACATTCGTTTTTTAGAGAGTCTGAAAATATCAGTGTAAGGTATGAGAAAATCTGCAGTGAATCTGAATAGTATTATTCCTTCCAGACTTTCTTACATTTGAAAATAATTTAAATTATTCCTGCCTTATTTAATAAAAAAAATTAATAAAAACACTACACTGAAAAATACTCTGCAAAACAGATACTCTAGTCTCTGCTTTAATCCTCAATTTATGGGATTTTCCTTAGGATCAAAAGAAAAATATAATAAATATCGAGTTTCTCAATTTTCAAAGCACCAAAACACAACTATCAATGGTTTTAAGACATCACTTAAAAAGCTAAAAACAACGAAAACATAGAATATGCAATGACAGCAATGGCGAAATGCCGTTCGTCGTGCAGGAACGTCACAGCGACGACGATGTGGGTGAGGGGACCGCGAGGCAAGGGGGCGATAGGAAGTGAACATAGGCTCTTATGGGAAGTAACCATCCTCTCTAGTTTATTATTCTTGCATTTACTCAAACTTACCTTATGTAAGTACTCATGATATATTAATAATATTTTTAATTCATGTCAATTATTATTAAAGCGGCCTAATTACTAGTATTTCATATAAATATGGTTTCCGAAATTTGGAAAAGATTTTGTTTTGAATGCAATTCAGGTGAATTAAATAGTCATTGTACTATCGATATGGGTAATTATCCGGCTTCCTTTACCAAAAGGCGCTTTAGGTCGCCAGAAGTTGTTATGTTTTTATCCTGCAATATTTTACCAACCGCATATCCCTTGTTTATTTAAATTTCGTCCAAATCCAAATAATAGTTATTTACATTGTCACTTTGATATTATCTTACAGCGCTTTAATATCGCCTTCGCCCAATAATTTCGTCTTTTTCCACTAGAATTTGATTTTCTACTTTACAGTTTTTCGTAAGGGAAATTATTTTTTTAGAATCCTCCATAGTAGGGTTGCCATGTTTGAAAACTGAGTTTGCAGGATATGTGGTGAAAAAACGCAGGGCAGTGGTACAAAAACACGACTTTTGTGTTTATATAATATAAATAATGCTAAACATATTTTAATTATGTCCAAAGAAAATAGTTATACATGTTTTGCTAATGTTAATATTTAATTAACGGGAAATGTAAGCAACATATAAATAACACAAAAATAAATAAAACATATAGCTTTCATTTATAATAAAAAAGGGGTAACAAAGTTATGCAAATTGTATAAATAAAGTATATTAATTAACTTTATCCTCGACTTTATCACATCTACAAGAATTTTTTTTTGCAAAAAATATGTTTCTTAACCCCTTTTGCAGCTAAGAGCAATTGCTTATTTTCAAGCTCTAAATATCCTTGCAGGTAAGAGTTAATGTAGTAGGTAGTTAGGTGATTTTTAATAAAAGCCTGTTCCGGCTATCGGAAGGGAATAGGGATGCATTTTCCTGCGATGCACGTTAAATTATAAAACAACTTAGCCGGAGTTACGGGGAATAATACGTTTTAATTTGTAGCAAGGCTTTTATAAAATGCAAGATATTTGGCGTCCTGCGGACGCGTTCAGCAGGACGCACATGCAAGGCCGAAACTAGACCTACCTGTTTGCGCTTGTGGCAGACTATTAATTTGCGCCCCATGAAGCCTCCCATATCTAATGTTAAAAAATTACTGACTTTCTTAAAAATTTTATTTAAACAAGAAAAAGTAACTAAAATAAAAATTCATTCTTATTTGACATAATATATCATAAAAAAAAACCTAAAAGTAGCAGGTTCTCGATAAATAAACATATTATTAGAAACAAAAAAGTAAGGAGTAAAAACTACAAAAAGTAATAAAACAAAAAATAACGTCAAATACATTGCACGCAGGAACTTGCGGGAGCCCAAATTATCACTTTTCTAGATTTTAACTCTGCAAATACGTCGACAATTTCGTCATAATTAAATTTAAATGAAGTCGATTTCTCGATTGAAAGTACTGCTACATTTGTTAATTTTTCCTGTCCTAAAGTGGACCTTAAATATAAGTTTAAGCTTGCTAAAGGAACGCTCACATGTAGCAGTAGTCAATAGGAGGCTTAAAAATATTCCTAAAGCTGTCTTTTTTTATTATGTCAGTGTCACACAGACTAACGGGAGATCCTATGGCGCTCGACGAGCGATGTTTGCGCGAAGGTGTTGATTGACACGGTTCTTGAATAGTTGTAGGTTGTAATTAGGGGAAAACAGATGTCCTGGGAGTGAGTTCCACATTGATGCAGTGCGCCAGACAAAGGAGTTAGACAAGCGATGTTCTAGGCGTTTCCAGTTGTACGATGAACTGGTGCGCTGTTGCCGTATGTCGTGACTGTCTGACAGGCGTTACCAGGGGCGAGATGAGGCGGGCCAAATCCTGGGAACATCTGCCGTGAAAGTATCTGTAAAACAAGGATATCTCAGCCACATGTCTGCGGTGTTCCAGACTATCAAAATTCCGGGTCCACTCCGGGCCGCCGACGAGACGCACAGCTTTCTCCTGAATGGAATCAAGCAGCTTTAGGGTGTGCTTTGATGCGGCACCCCAGATGCGCGATGCGTGAGCAATATTCTAAGCACGGTCTTATTTGCGCTTTGTAGAGCAAGAGCAACTGCTGCGGTGTATACAGTTTTTTTGATGCGGAATAGCGCACCTAGCTTCCGGGAAGCTGATTTTGCGATGTTAGCAACGTGGTCATGCCAGGACATATTGCTGTTGACCGAGACATCCAGTAGTCCGATTGAGGAGGATGAAGGAATGGTTGATTCTAGATTCTGCCATAATGATGTCAGGGCCCGCCCTATTGTCCCTCTTGGTAAACGTGGCTGCTTGGGTCTTTGCTGCATTGAACTGGACCAAATATCTGTCGCCCCAAGTTTGAACTTTCTCCAGTTCTTGATTAATTGCTGTAATCACCTGTCTGCGGTGATAAGTCTCAGTCGCTATTAAAGGTTTTTCTGATCTAAATTGGGAGACAAGGGTACTATAAACAGGAATATTCGTTTCGGGCAGCAGGTCATTAATATAGATGAGGAACAGAGTTGGTGAAAGTATTGCGCTCTGGGAAATGGGAAATGTATTATGAATATGGATATGTAATGAAACCGATTATCATAGGTAAACCCGCAAATCAATCAACTGTAAGGTTAATTCTGATAAAGCAAAATTTAATCCATAAGTTCCTTTATCCATCTCTACTTCTCGTTTTATTTCTAACAGTGATTAAGTACAGTCATTTAAACCAACATTTCCTCTTTCACTGGATTATGTTAATTGGCTGCTTTAATATTTTGCTCTTCTAAATACTAAGCTTGAATCACCTTGGTCGGCATATTATTATTAATAGTTCAAGAACAGCACACATTTTTGCTGACCTTCTAATAATAAAAGCAAATACACTATTTATTACCGTTCGATATTGCAACATTGTTAGGTAAGACAATCAGTCGCCAGTTATTCGTGAGGTTATCTCGATCGTGACCACGTGTAACTGAGAATATATTAGAGAGGACCACTCTCTACTCGCGGACGAAATCTGAATGTACTATAATTAGTTTAAACTTTGTGTTTTCAGACTCGAGTCGATGATGCAACACTGTTGATGAAGAGGAGCATTAGTACGACAATAAATTAGTATATTGGTGATATGTTAGGCTGAAAAAATACATTTGAAATAAAAATGGAGGTCCAGCCAGGTTTTGGAATTTGGGATTACGTAATTGTAGTATTGGTGCTTGCGATCTCCTCATGTATTGGAATATACTACAGATTTACCGGCGGAAAACAGAAAACAGTAAATGTGAGTGATGCACTATATTTGCTTACCTTACCTACTTTAGTTGATTTATGTAGTAATGATTATTATTCAGTTAATTGCGTTCTTGAGGTGAATTTATCATTATTACGCCAAGTTGTTTTTTTAAACCCGTTTACAAAAAAAACCTTACATTTTTGAAGCGATCGAGAGTCAGACTACATAATAAAATCAGTACCTGCTTATAAGACAAATACTTAAACACATAAACTACTTAGGGATAATTAATACAAGCAACTTAATACAAAGCAAAAGAAAATTTAGGAAAAAAAAACAAAAAGTTGGTAACAATATCATATACAGGGTGTCTCTAAAAGATCTGTACAAAATCTTACCACACATCTATTCTCGAGATGAAAATAAGCCGACTTAAAGCAACTTACCTTAGTCCGAAATTGCTTTGTTTCCGAGATACAGTGGTAAAGTTAAAAAATAAAAATCGATTTTTTTTTTGAATGTATGAAATGTTTTTAACGTATTGCTTTAAAAATTATACTCCGGAGGTTTTTCGGGATGTGAAACCCGAATATGGATACCTTTTCACTGTGGCCGTTAAAGGGTGTTTCACACTGCACTTCTGATGGTTTAAAATGGCCATAACTTTTTCTCAGGAAATCATTTCCTTAACGTTAATCCACTAAAGGAAGTCATTTTCGAGATAATTTGGTTTTTAATGTTCGATGACGCACCGAAATAGTCAAAATAAATTAGGAAGAGTATTAAAAATGATAATATACTATAGAACACAAAACGTAACGTACGTGTAAACTACATTTAAAAATATAAACAAACAAAATCAGTCAGGGAGTATCTATACTTAAGACAGCGTAAAAAATAATAGTGCCAATAAAAACCTTTAAAGCAGTGACTATAACAAAAAGAAAGCAACACTATAAATTTAATTAAAATTAAGTTTATTATTAATGTATAAATTTAAATAAATTATAGTAAAATATTAATACGTCGAGATTGGAGAGCTAAGGCATCAAGAACTTCGTCTTCCAGAATCGAAATATCTGGATACATGTACATGGTGGCCCGTTAATTATGGGATGACTATCTCAGAATTTACGGGGTGTACCAAAAAAGTTTAATACAAAAGTTATTTGGATTGACTTAAACTTTTCAAATATTATATTTTTATATATGTTAGCATAAGCATATTTATTATTTCAAAATTTATACATTAATAAATCACTAATCCTAGGTTAAGTATGCCAGTGTAGCTACTAGCTAGACTATTTGAGCTGTTGTTTCGCCTGGTGCTGTTGCTGCAGCACCGTGGCCAACAGTTTGGCACCCGTAGGGGGTTGATCTTATTACCTACTTAAATCTAGGGTTCGTGGTACTGCTGTCTGTTCGAACATTACTTGGGTAGCCCCGTCAATGTCGTTACCACTTGTGAATTAGCGAAAGCTAGGATAGAAGTTGTGTTTTATTTAGTAATTTATATTAGTACCCGGTAGGAATGCAGGGAAAAATTAAAGAAAAACCCTGCTTAAATGCTCTATGAGAGCAGGAGTTCATAAGTTAAAATGACAACACACTGTACAACAATAATTAGAGCTAACATATACTATTTACAAGAGAAGTCTTAATTAATTAAGTCTATTCCAGTGTGGATGCAATGATATCAAGGCTCACAGTTCGAGCCCCCGCGGTATCGACTGCGGAGCCATGGATGCTTCGGTAGGTAGAAATCAAGTGAGCTAAATGTGGCGGTATTTGCGCATTTATAAATCAGGAAAGTCGTTAAGCAAGCCACGCCCCCATGTTCGAACACGGGTAGCTGGCTGGTGGGCCGCGATTTCCCGCTGGTCGGCTTCTGCGCTCCTGTTATATCGAACTTTTTAAATTATGTGATTTTACTTTCAAAAGTTGTTGGAAGGGTCATTTTAGGGTGGTTTATTGTAGTGACTCTATTCCTGAGGGGAATAGAGTCATGGCGGCATAAGTTGCTTGTAGAACAGCGTGATTTCCCGATATATGGTGCCGTGCGGCGTGCGGCGTTCGGGGTTGTATCGAACATCGGCGATGTGTGCTGTCAGAGTCGATCCCCGGATCTGCCTTTCGAAAAACCTACATGCGTGGTTATCGATGTATTCATCGACGGTTTCGATTCCAGCCCACGCATGCAGGTCTTCCGTTCTGACTCGATCCCTTAGGGTAAGAGAAAAAGCTGCCCTTAGGTAGTGGTTTTGGAGAACCTGCAGCTTCTTTTTGTGACACTTTGCCGCCGAACACCACACTGGGGCACCATACATCAGGGCTGGTCTTATGACTGAGCGAAATAATACTAGTTTATTCGCAGGACTTAGGTAGGATCTTCCTGCTATCAGGAGTCCTAGTCCCTTCTTTATCCCTTCATTCTTTCCAACGATTGCCTCGATGTGCTTACTAAAATTCAGCTTACTATCGAGGGTTAGGCCAAGATACTTTACCCTGTCTTTAGGGTAGATGGCTGTGTTACCTATTAAAAGGGGGGTAATAGCGATGTCTTTTCTTTTCCGGGAGATTATGATTAATTCAGTTTTTGAAGGGTTGAGATTAATCTTCCACCTTTCATACAAAGGAATCAAGATATCCATGTGCTCACTTATACTTGATTTCGCTACCTCAGCTATAGGATTTCGGGAATATATCACTGTGTCGTCAGCGAACAGGGCTTTACAGGTATTAGGATGAGACGGGATGTCTGCTATAAAAAGACTGAATAGTAGCGGCGACCATACGGTACCCTGCGGCACACCTGCTGACAGAGTTCTGTTCCTGGAGGTTTGTTTGCTGATCCTGGTGGAGAATGTCCGTCCGGCAAGATATGACTCGATGAGTGCTACTACGTACAGCGGCATGCTGTAAATTGCCAGCAGTTTATAGAGCAACCCATCGTGCCATACCATGTCAAATGCTTTCTCAATGTCCAGCAAAAGTAGAGCAGTGGACTGACCATTGTTAAATCCCTCATAAACGTCAGTGGCTAACTTCGCTGCTAGCATGACAGTGCCATGTATGTTAGGTGTTCGTATTTTCGTGGACAAGTATCAACTTTCTTATTTTAAATAGAATATCCTGTATATTTAGGCATTTTTGAATTCCTCGGATAATTCTAGATATATTCTTTATATAATATCCTATACCTAAGTCTAACCGTTTTTGACATATTTTGAATTTTATGTCAAAAATTACGTTTGCAGGTCTAAATATGACTATCAATTTCACCTATTGAAATCGTTTTTTTTTATTTAATTAGAGTTGGTTTCCTTTGTAGAAGAAAATCTACTTTAGTGGTCTGTGTTGACATTTTTATAATAAATAAATACAGAGTGATCAAAAACTAACATTAAAAATTTAAAAGAAAAAATCGTTAAAAGTGATATTTTTCAGATGGAAACCCCCTATTTTTATAATTTTATCTTATTTAGCTTTAAAAATAAGGGCGACTTTGTACAAAGTTGTCTATTCGAAAAAGTTGTAGTTTTTGAAATATTCGCAAATTTACATTTTTCTATTGTAAAAATACTATTCGGCTTTTAAGTTTTGTTATTAGTTGGCCATGATGGCGAGGCGTGGCGAAAATAAAAACAATCGAGCACTACAGAAATGACACTATTTCTTGTCGTCTGACAATACACCTACTTATTACCCCAGCCGGGACGGTTAAGTTATTAACCTTTCGACGGGCGCAGCTGTTACAGTATTTCTTTTGTATCGTGTATGGTAACCTATAGCGTTAAAATCCCCACCGCATAGGTAGCCTCTTATTTTTAGACCAGCTATAGATACGTCGACGTCCGTGGCAGTTTGTGTTAGAAGGTTTGATGTGCACGTAGCAAACATTTTGATCTCTTGGATACACTGCACCTGATTACGTTATAATTTACAAATTATAAATATCGCATTTTAGCATAGGGAAGAACACTACCATTGGTCAGCGTTTTACATTTCTAGAGACATTTTAGGAGGCTACCTATGCGGTGGTAATTTTAACACTATAGGTTACCATACACGATGCAAAGGAAATCTGTTTTATCTGCTACAACAGCTGCGCCCGACGAATAGTCCAAGGAAATTAGTTTTTTTATGAGAAATAATTTATATAGTATATTAAGTATCAAGAACAGTATGGACATTTTACCGGTCGACGACAATTCGCCAATATTGGAGGAGGTCGGTAAACTCCTTACTCCTTACTGTTCGAGATGCTTATACTATTTTTTGTACGCCCATTATGAACACAAATACATTGACTAAGCAAATATCTTGAAAATGGTAAAAATTGTGTTTTGGATAATTATTTCTGCTTTGTAGATCCACTAAACCTTAAGTGGGTTCTGTTGTTACTATCGATATAATTATATATATTTTACTTACCGTTCAGCTGAGCGGTAAGTAAATTACTTACCGTCGCGTTTTTGCTTAGTAACCAGTAAGCTTAACCTATCGTTCTAAAGCCAAGCACGGTAAACAATCCGAAATAGCATGGGCGTACAAAAAAGTTTTTAAAATTTGGGTGCGAACTCCTTACATACATGCACATACAGATCAACAGAGTTCCCACCTATCCGGAGAGTGCCTCATTCCCTTTTGGTTCAGAAGCCATCCTATAATGTGACTTCGCGCTAGTTTTTTTATAATTTTTTAAAAAAACTGATACTCTGACGAGGAAAATTATACATCAATTATGTCCTATAAACGTTTTCCTATCTTTAACTGTACTAATATGCTTTACGGCCGAGGCCCGCTTATATGCCTTTCGGCTTCAAGCTACTGCTACAGAGAACCCATCATCAATACAATATTTACGTACGTACATCATGTCAAAATGCGTTTGCATCTATACCCTGAGTAATAATATATTAAGAGGTAACAATAGTGAGCCCAATTTTGGCGTTACAGGTGCCTATCCTAAACGGGGAAGTATGTCCCCAAAAAAGCTACCCTTATTACATACATGCACCTAAAGTTAGAAAACAAAATTCTAATCCCGATTATTTACAACTTGAATAATTTTGTACTCTATACTGCCACCCTAACCATAAGATACACCTATGGCCAATCAGGAAGTATAAACAAAATATACACAAAGTAATCTAAAACTAAACCTAAACTGACTTGCAATAAACCAAACTTGTTATTCTTGTCGCATGGACATATTGCTACTCTTATTATTAAGAGCAATACCCTAAGAAGATACAAAAAGCCAGCCAATACATATACAAAGTGTTCCAACTCGCATGGTAATGCAGTCCCTTAGGCACGGAACATCCATTAGCCCAACCACCCGTATCGATCGAGAATGATCTCATCTAATTACAATTGCAATTATTACAACCCCAAATCACGAACCGCCTCCCGCCTTGTCGACTATGCATCGTAGACGCTATTTTCTACCGCTGCTTCCGCGAGCTCGTTAAATACCTCCAAGTCTGAAGTGTTCAAATTACCCTCATCATCCCTGAAATGAAATATCAAGTCCCCCTTTCTCTGAATAGCTTCCGCTCTAGCATTCAAGCATCTTTCGTACATACACTCAAAAAGCACATGCTCGGCGCTTTGTACACCCAGTCCACAGCCACACATGTCATCATCCACTCCTCCTCTCTGAAATCTACGTAAATAATGCTTGAAGTTATCATGTCCCGTGGCGAGTTGGGTTCCTTTTTTACCCAGTTTCAACCTGTCTTTACCTACCTTATTGCAAAACCTGTGTAACGTTCTCCCCTTCTCTTCCAGGTCCCAGATATTTTGCCACTGGGTCATAAGTATTCGTTGTCTAATCCTATTGTATTCTTTTTTTTTTTCAGTATATAATCATCTTGCAGTATCCCATGTTCGGGGCAGTCCTTTAGCGAATCCCTAGCCAGTTTACGGGCTCGTTTTCCTTGCTCCGTTCGTAGCCGCCTTTCCCACCTGAAGCGGACTGTTATTCTCTTAATCTCTAGTGATCTCACCAATTCCTGTATCACTACTGCGTCCCTTTTTATCGAGTCGTAATTACACGCTTCCTCGATCGCCTGCTTATTGTCGTTTGCCACAATTAGATGTACATCTGCTAACTCCTTATCATTTATAATCTTCTCTGCTTCCTTCAGACCATACAGAATTCCATTGAGCTCGGCCCGGAGCACCGATCTACCCAAATGCTTATGGCAGGATACGCAGTGATGAGTACCAGCATGCTATAGTACCACCCCAAGTCCACAGTTCTCTTCGCGCACCGCGGCATCTGTCCAGACCCTGGTTTGTCTTGTTGCAGCCGTAAACTTACGCGTTTATCTACTCGGGTGCGCCTGCCTTCCTCAGCTTTCTCCCTCACAACTGCCTTCCAACGTGTCTGTCTCATTTCATACAGACTACGTGCCTCAAGCGGTGGGGGTGCCATTGATAACCTGTAACGCAACAGTGGGTGTAGTCGAGTATCCTCTGCCCATGCCCATGAGGATCAATCTCTGTAGCGCGTCGAGTTGTTTCCTAACTCTTGAGTCTCCCGCTTTGACGCCCCACCAGCCCCGTCTCCAGGCTTTAGGCCGCCCGAGGCGAGCAGGATTTGGCCGCCCCTTACAACACACCAATTAAGGAGTCAATAATGACCTATCCGGCGAATAGGCGCCCGCGCGGTTTTTTAACCGTTAGGTTCCGGTATAAGGAGATGACCTGCAGGGTCTATATTTTGATGGTAGTTGTACCAAGTGGGGGCTACCCGGAAATAAATCGGGTATGCCGGGGCTCGATTTTAAGGGGGGGGGGGTTTATATATGGAAATCGCATGGTTTTTCGCGATATCTGGCTAAACGGGAGCTCGGAGCGAAATTTTTCCGCGACCAAACTCCGCAGCGGAGTTGGGGTTGGCCGGTTAGTGGGTACGCCCTACCCCCCACGCCCACCGTTTCCCGAATTTTTCTCGAGAAGTGGGGGAAACATTTTTTAACGGGTAGGTTCTGGTAGAAAAAGAAGTGTTTCGGCAAACGGAAAAAACCGTATTTTTATATCGACCTAACCCTCATTTTGTCCCATAGGAACCGGAACCTACCTGGAACCTGTCGGTAGAACCTATCGGCTTTTTTCCCGATCGATTTGAAATTCGGCATGTAGGTAGAGGACTCAAGGCCGACAAAAAAGGTTCTTTACGAGTAAAAAACAGTATTCTCAGTTTTCGAGAAATCGGCCGTTAAAACTACGAGTGATACGAAAAAAAGACATACCACCAAAAATCTGTACGGCCTTTAGCGCGTATGTGCGTCGTCGAACTTAAATATATATATTGCCGTTTTTTTTCGAAAAAAGGGGATTTTTCTCAAAAAAAAAATTTCCACCCTGTATATGCTTTTGAAAATTTTATTTTTATGTTAATAACATGTAAATGGGCCCCTTTAATTGTTTCCGTAATAAAAACGGATATTTTTTTTCCAAAAATTTTGCCGGAAAAATTCATCCTTAAAAAAATCGAGATTTTCATTAAATCGGCTATAATTCAAAAACGGTAAGAGTTAGATGTAAACTTTAAATGGGAAAAAGATGGGTCTCGTCGGGTACTATAATGTGCCGTATCCAGTTTGATTGAACGACGTTTCGTTTTTTTTCCTAATCGACCAAACGTGATTTTTATATTTTCTTCATTTGTGTAGTAACGAAAAGAGATATCTCAAATCGGTTTGCGTCGATCGAAAAGCTCCTATAAAGTTTTTCGATAGGAGTTCAGATAAGGTAGATATTCGATAAAATGTAATTTTTGCCTTAAAATCTAGCATTTTTCTTTAGATTTCGGCACGAATAGGGAATTTCGTAGGGGGATGATCTTTTTTATTTCGAATATCTTATAGGGGGTTTTTGGGTGCGTTGAGTCAATACCTCCTACAACTAGGTGATGGTTGAGTTCGATTTTCGCATCGAAAAGGTCGTATGAGATTTCTGTACTGAAATATTTCGAAAAAAGTTGAATTTTTTTAAAAATGTATTGTTTTGCCACCCTGTATATGATTTTGGAAAATTTATTTGTACGTTGGTGATAAGCAAGTGGATCCTTCTAATCGTTTCGGTAATAAAAACAGGGAAAAAATTGTTCTAAAAAAATAATTTTGAAATGGGTACTTTAGAGAGGGGTAATTGGGGGCGCGGAGTTCTAATTTTTGGTCTAAAAAATCGCATGAGTTTGCTGTACCGAAATATTTCGAAAATAGGGGATTTTTTTGGGATAAATTGTGGTTTTAACACCCTGTATGTGATTTACAGTACGTGGGTGACATATACGTGGATCCCTCTAACCGTTTCTGTAATGAAATCGAACAAAAAAATTTTCAAAAATAATTTTCGAAAAAAAGTTTGAGGGTACTCTAGAGAGGGGTATTTGGGGGCGCGGAGTTCGAATTTTTAATCTAAAAAATCGCACGAGTTTTTACGAGTATTTCGAAAAGAGGGGACTTTTTGGGGAAATGTCTATTTTTATCACCCTGTAGGTGATTTGAAAAAAATTATTTGTACATGGGTGATATGTACGTGGATTCGTCTGACCCTTTCTGTAATGAAAGCGAAAAAAAAATCAAAAATAATTTTCAAAAAAAAATAGTTTGATATGGGCACTCTAGAGAGGGGTATTTGGGGACGCGGAGTTCGAATTTTTGGTCTAAAAAATCGGACGAGTTTGCTGTACCGAAATAATTCAAAAATAGGGGATTTTTGGGGAAAAAGTGTGGTTTTAACACCCTGTATGTGATTTAAAAAAAAAATATTTGTACGTGGGTGACATGTACATGGATCCCTCTAACCGCTTCTCTAACGAAAGCGGAAAAAAAAAATTCAAAAATATTTTTTCAAAAAAATAATTTTGATGTGGGTACCCTACAGAGGGGTATTTGGGGGCGCGAAGTTCGAATTTTTGGTCTAAAAAATCGCATGAGTACGTATATGAAACATGCGCTCGCTTCACGCTCAATATGTGCTGCATGCTGTTCAGTAATTGATCAATCAATCGGGTTGCGTTTCGGCCACTTCCGTAAAAATTGTCCTAAATCGCTTTAGGGCTATGTCGGTCGCCCGTCCCTAAAGATGTGCTAAGTCGCGATTTTTCATTAGCAGTTGCGACTGTTAATGCGATTTTTCATTCACTGCGAATTTAAACTGCTAATGCTAATTGCGTTGCGTGTTATATAGTGGAGTTTAATTTTTTAAAGCGTTGCTTATTATTGCATACAACGCGCGATGAGCTGCTTATAGTACGAATGAAGCGTTTTACATATTCATTGCGAGAGTGTTTACCGTGTTACTTACAATCACATTAAAACTTTATAAAAAAAAATAAAAACGGCCGCCCCTAAAAATCGGCCGCCCGAGGCGGCTGCCTCGCCGCCTCACCCCTGGAGACGGGCCTGGCCCCACACGTCGGCCCCATAAAGTGCCGCGGGTTTAAGGACTCTCTCCCAAATTAGCCGTGCGACTTCGTCAATGTAAGTACCTTTTCTCCTCATTATGCCCCTTATAGTCATCGTTGACTTGGTAATTTTTGCCCTTACATATTTTAAGTGCTCAAGGAATAACCCCTGTCTGTCTAATACTATGCCAAGGTTATTTATAGTGTCATTCGTTTTGGTCTTCTGTCCTTTGTGTTTGAGCCGAGGTTGCCTAGTCATACCAGCATGACGGATAAACAACGCCTCCGTTTTTTCAGTATTACAGTTTAATTTTGAACTTAATTCCCATCGATTCAAGACCTCCCACATCTGAGCCCATCTCCTTTCTATATCCCTGCCCGAGTTGCCCCGGATAATAACCACTTGGTCATCCGCATAGGCCTGTGGAGCCAACCTTCCACATTCACCCGGTTCATCATTCATCTCCCATTCCGCTTTCAATCCATTCATACAGTCAAACCATTCTTCCGTCAGTATCAACCACAAGGTTGGTCTCAGGCTCGAGCCCTACGGACATCCCTTGTGTATCTCAGCCTCAACTTCCCCGCTTATCACTGATCTGTTACTCAGGAAACTCCAACAGAGCCGTACTATGCTCGTGCTTATCCCTTTGCTTATCATACGACTGATAATCCTAGGTCCCCAGGCAGAGTTGAAGGCATTCCTAATATCCAACGCTATAACCAACTGAGTTTTCTTTGCCATCTTCCCAAGTTTTATGTCATTAATCAGAGCATCCACCGCATCCACGGTTCCTCTGCCCTTACGAAATCCGTACTGCCTTTCCGATACTATCCCTATCGTTTCCATGTATGTCTGTAATCTTTTATTTAGTATTTTGTCCAGTAGCTTACCCATTAGAGGTTGGATGCAGATGGGTCTAAGTCCACCGCCCCCCTTGGTAACCCATACTAGCCACGCCCTTTTCCATCGTAGAGGAAATATGCATCTTTTCCCGCATTCCTTGATAATTGTAAGTATAAGTTCCTTACGACACTCCCAGATAGATTTTACAAATTTAACGGTCATACCATCCTTGCCACCAGCCTTTTTGTCATCAAGTCCATTCATAACGTCTTCTACCTCCCAGTCATATATCACCATATCTTCAGTCCGGAGACCATTAATAGTTGAGTCCATTCCCCTTAGTTCCACTTCTTCGTCCAAAGTTATCTTGGGGTGGTACTTATCTATGAGATATGTATCTTTTTCTCTCCCATTAAGCTCCCTGTCATCCTGTATTATTGTGGTGTTAGTTGCTTTATCTTTATTTCTACCTATATTTTTCCAGACCCTATTCCAGGGGCTTTCTGTACTTAAGTTATTCAACTGTAGGTTTGTATGGTCTATTTTTTTCCTTTTGATTAGATCTTTATACTTTTTCCTCAGTATCATGTACCTATCTTTATCTTGCTGATTGGAATACCTGTTAATCTGGCAGACTCTTTTTGCTCTTTGTACCTGTCTTTTACAGCTTTCCAAGCCCTCATCCCACCAATCAGAACCTTCTATAACCTTCAGCCTCACCTTTTTTAGCCATTTTCCCGCGATGTTCTGTAATTGGACCATTAACTCCTCCATTCTGTTTTCAAATTGTTCAGCGTTAGCCTCTGTGACAGCGTTCAGGTCAATGTGTCGTATATCCCGTGCTATGCCCTCTATGCTCCCTTTAGTGAGTATCTCAATCCCTTTGCCTACCTTAGCTTTCTTTACACCTGCAGTTAGTTCATAGGTGATATATAAGTGATCACTTAGGGTTTCTTCATCGAGTACTCTCCAATTTTTCACCACCACATTCTTGGTCAGCGTTAAGTCAATATAACTTCCCTCTCGTAGATCTATACGTGGGTAGTTCCATTTTTTCGTTGTTAATTGTTACTCCGCTGTTGAGAGCCCACTCAAGTATACGCTCTCCCCTCTTGTCCGTAGTGTCACCACCCCATATGCTGTTTTTGGCATTCAGATCTACTGCCAGTAGGAATACTGGTTTATCTTGTATTGCCCCACTTATCTCTTCAAATCTAGTGCCCAAATCCCCACCCGGTTCATCGTACAATGACATTATGTACAGGTTTTTCCTTTTAGTGTCCTTTATGTTTACCGCAACGTGATTGTCGGTCGTGAGGCTCTTGTGCTGTTTACCTCGTATGGTACTTTTCAGTAAGATCGCGGCTTTAGGCTTATAATTTGTCCTATATACCGCGTAGCGGTTTCGCTAGGATCGCAATATCAATATTTTCATGTTTCAATTTTCTGCAAAGTAATTCCGTAGCCTCCCGTCCTCTACCCAAATTGACCTGAATTACCTTTAAAACTGTGTTAGCCATTGTAGTCTATGAAGGTCCGGGCTTGCCTGCATTTCCTCTGGTACACCGGCCATCTATTATCACGCGCCGAGTGCGATCTCACAGTGTATCCCATGCGTTTACAATTTATGCAATCCATATCTCCCCGTTCCTCGCACAGCTTTCCGTCGTGTGCACCGCCACACCTGTAGCACACACAATGGGTCTTGGCAAAATTTGGCGGTGTGTCCAAACTTGCAACATTTATAACACAATGTAGCCTCCAGGTATTCTTTAGCCCACCTTGTTGTTAAATCCATAATGATTTTTCCCTTTTTTACGATGTACAGGGTGGCGCATTTTGGATGCAAATTCATAGCCAACTAGAAGAATATAACATTAAATTCGCCATTTTTTAAAATTTTTACCATTTTCAAAAATAGAAAATGTTAAGTGTTATATATCATTTTTATGGGAAAAAAT
>MU183059.1:128688-159878 GCA_016904865.1 Pissodes strobi | reverse complement strand
CATCAAATTGTGATTTTAACTTGCCGTCTTCTCTTTTTAACGTGCTTATAGCCTCAATAAGTATAGATACATTTAACAATCCAGACTGGCAATCCATACGGAACAATTTAGGTTTTTTTTTGTTTCAAGCTCTACAACCCTTATTTCAAATGCAGATAACTTGCTACATTCAGGTTTCTTGTGGACACGGCTACCGCATTAATCATAATGCAAAAGCCGGAAGCGTCTCTTTCTTCAATTTCACACTTGAATCAATGCATATATATGTCATAATGTTTTAGATTGAGTGCGATAAACATAAAAATTCACAATTCGGCCTGGGTTGTTGTAGGTGCGGAATATAAAAAGTTATCAACAATACCGTTTGGGGGTTGGGGTTCGGATCCTTCGGTGAAATACACTTAAACAAAATTTTATCTGTTTTCATGCAGAACTTCTGTTTCGGTATTCTGAATAGAACTGTATTGTAGTTATGACCTAAATAAAGATCTGGGGCTATGATTTTATGGAAAACTCGATTATAATATTAGCGCAATCTTAGTATGCACGGTTCCAGCAGCTGGAGCAAGTACTAAAACCAGTGATTAAAATTTAGTTAGTTGAACCGTGTAGACACTTTGATTTAGTAGGTACTCAAGCAAGTAGTTTTCACCACTTTTGTTCTTCGACTAGCTGAAGTGGACTGGACGCCGGTTTTAGTAAAGTATGTATTAGTAAGATTTGAATTTTAAAAAGGTGCGGAGTCCATGACTTTGTAATGTCATCTCGTTGGACTTAAGAAACAACCGTTAAATGTGTGCAAAATATCGAGACAAACTGTGTCTATGGAACACAAAAATTTCGGTTCACAAAAACAAGCAAGTAAGGGAAACAACCCTTCACAAAGATTGGGCTAAGGGGAGAATAAAACACGTGTTTCGATCTCGACTAATCGTTTTACTTTAGTAACAACTGCCAACATATTATAAACAGGAATGTGTTGTCAACATACCTGGCCAAGACACATTAATTTTTATATTTTGATGTACTAATAAATAAACCAATATTTTAATATATAAAGAGAACTGAGGTAAAATGAAATTTATATTAAAAATATGACCTGGGCATTTCCTGTACTGATATAATGTTACCAAAACTTTAGATCTCACAATAAACCCCAGAAATAATTTGGTTTTAAATTTTAGGAATATCTACTTGCTGACAAAAATATGTCAATATATCCAGTGGCCATTTCATTAATGGCTTCATTTATGTCAGCTGTCACAATATTGGGAGTGTCCAGTGAAAATTACTCATTTGGATTCCAGTTTGTGCTGATTTATTTAGGACATTTAGTATTTACGCCCATTGCAGTGTATCTGTATTTACCAGTATTCTTCAAGCTTCAGACTACAAGTGCGTATGAGGTACGTAAAAATATGCAATGTATTTTTATTATTTATAGGAACTTGAAATATTATATTAGAATTAACAACCGTGTCACCCATGTTGATTCTTCAGAGGCATAAACAAAATTATCAGTTTATGCCTGATCATAAACAGAACATGCAGTCCATGCCAATGCACAAAGTGCTTATCCAAACCGCAAGCAGAAACAGTTTATGGATTAGATAGTGGATGGGACCTTTTAATGACTTGACTGAAATAAGGAGTCAAAAACGACGCCAAGGTCTCTAAATTCGATCTCAGTTGACAATGGTACCTGGCCAATGTGATAATCCTACTGGACTGGATTGCGCAGCTTAGCAAAGCATACCACCTCGCTTTTCGCAATACTCAGCCCCATACCACTTGGAAAACCTGTCAAGGGCAGACTGTAGCCTGATGCAGTGGTCAACAGTTGATTGTTGAAAATTTTTAATCGTCTGGGAAACACATTAAATCACTATTTGTAAATATATCATTAATGAAAACGTGAAACGGTCCTAACTGCAATCTCTGAGGAACACCAGATTTTACTTTAATGTTCGTTGAGTGAAAGTTGTTATCATTGGCTATTTGGGAATGGACAAATAATCTGCTATTTAGCACAGGAGTGGGCCAGACACTCCTACTCAAAAAAAGGTGTTTAACTGAAATGAACCACTTCATTATTCTCAAGAGCAGAAGAAAGATAATCAGCTTTGGAAAGTAGGCTTAACTCATTCGAATGTCTCGGACGAAATCCATACTGCTGTTCACTCAGACAGTGGTTTAAATTGGAAGACTAGTGCTCGATCACTAAGTACTGAAATTATTTTGGAATAGAGCTAAGGATGCTGATGAATCTCCCGTGTCACTTCAAAATTTTAAATAGGGGACGAGCCAACATGAAACTACAATTTTTCAGAAAAAAAACAAGAAAGGTGATCCGGGCCCAGGTCCTTATTGATACTCAATCCGCTTATCTCATAGTAGATGTTAAATATTAAGACATGGCAGTCATGGATACGGATAGTGCTTGTCGAGGGGAAATGTTGGACTTAACAAGACTCCCTGGAATTAACAGCACCAAAAAATCAGCAAACATGTTGGCCAATTCAGGTGCCTCAGAAGTACGTTATTATTATAAAACATTCATTATTTTTGCGTTTGGAGTTCACGAAGTTCCAAAAACCCCTGATGTTATTGTTAATCAATGATGATTCGGATTTCCGCACAAAGTTCCAGTAACTTGTCCGTGGTGATATTCTCCACTGTGTTCTAAGTATGGAGAAATCAGTATAATCACGAGGCATCTCCGACCATCTCCACCTCTTGTGAGTTTTCTTCTTTTCGACCACTAAATTCCTGGGCTCCGACGAGAACAATATTAGGAACTTTCTGTTTGGTGCAGTAGATCATCTCATCTGATCATTCCCATGATCTCACTCAATAAACCATAGTTTACCTATTTGAAGTCGTAATTGAATGTTTCCGAACCTTCAGCAATCATTGGAAATGAACCTCAAAGGGTTGATTTATTGTTGCTGGTGCCTTAGGAAGTATGACGTCAGTGGACGTGATTATATATATGTAGATCATGCTACTGTATGGAACTAGCTTATAAGGCGCCTATGTTCCATTTACATTAATTTTATTATTCCTATCTCTAGCGAAATCATAGTATTTTTATGTTTTTCTAGAAAAGTGCAGAATAATTTGAGCTAGTTTTTCAGAAATTATTAAGACTGAAAATTACCTAACAGTTACAAACATGTGCCTACATTAAATCCCTTTCTTCTAATCTTATATATTTTTTCTGTATAATAGTTAGTAATTATTTCATTATGTTTCAACCCAGTAGTCAGCAAGTGTGGATTAAAAAGCCTATACTAGGGGCTCTTGATATACTTACGGTGGCATTTTGATTAGTTTAAACCATATACATTTGGCCAATTACATAATTCAGTTGCTTTAAATTTATTTTTTAAATAAATAACATTATGCCCAATATACCAATTAAAATGATTATGCGATATTTAATTTTAGTATTTGGAATTACGTTTTGGAAAGACTGCAAGATTGGCGACATCTCTCTCATATACATTACAAATGACTTTATACACAGGAGTGGTTATTTATGGTCCTGCGTTAGCATTAGAAGCTCTTACAGGCATTAACAGAGTTGGTGCAGTACTATCAATTGGTAAGACAAGTATCAAATATACTCTAGTTTTACGTTACTCTTCTCAGATACAGAATAACATCCTAAAGCAGTATCGGTCTATTTAGTCCCTTGCATAAGAATGCTAAAAGCATAAAAGTGATAAAATATAGATTTTGATAAAATTGTTAAGTTTGTCTAAACTCTAAATCCAGCCTTTTACAGTGGCGTACTTACCCCCTTTCATTGTTATATGATTAATGCGTTTTTGTATAAATTTTAGGTTTGGTATGTACTTTTTATGCTACAATAGGTGGAATGAAAGCAGTCTTAATGACGGACGTATTCCAATCACTTCTTATGTTCCTTGGGGTATTTAGCGTAATAGGTTCGGCATTAGTAGCACATGGCGGATTTAGCAATATTTGGAAAATTGCCGAGCAAGGTAATAGGACGGATATATGGAAGTAAGTTTCCTATTTAACTGAAGATATTTAACTATGTATTCCTATTATTCCTCTAATATATGTTTTTACTATTGCTTCCCTCATCGACATGAATAATTACGTATTTTCGGAAATATTGAAATATTTTTTGCTTGCTGGAATATCATATATATTTTTTTAACTCGCCGGAAACGATGGGAAGTGACCAAACTCTTGAACAGACCTTAAGCTTTATAACTATTTATTTTTAAAGATGAAAAAAAATCTTAAACATATACATATATCAGAACAGTAATAGAGCATCCAATAAATAGGTTTTTTTGCTTATTTGTAATTGGATCGTGTGATCTTTAACGCATTTCTGAAATCTAGGGGACATTTTAGATTTACCTACCAATAAATACACTTTAAATGTAACTATCCAGGTTGCATGCGAAATACTTGCTATCTGTTTTAATTTTCATCGTAGGTTAATGTAAAGGTTGACAATAATGCTCTAGTCACCGATAATTTATATTTTTCAATTTTATGCAAAATTCTATTAAAAAATAAATGCTGATTGTTTTTTCAACTGCATTATAACGTGTAATTCTATGAACTTACTACAAGGACCATCACCCACTAGTTGCGTGCTTCAAAAGCAAGTCCCCAACAATTTCCTCTAAAAAGAAATTCTTGGCCATGGGGCGTTTCTATTAAGAATATTCAGCGAGTTAAAGACCCGGGATTGGAATGCAAAAATCATGTTAACTGGAATAACCAATTTTAATTGTCTTAATTTGGCAAAGACGGAGGTACTAAAACAGTTAAAATGTTCAAAACATGTTAAAACGCTAATTGCGGAATTGAAATTTTCAGCTACGTGCCGATTCCAGATATTTCGAGGAAGAAAACAAGAAACGAGCCTTGAAAGATGGTATAAAAAGCTAAAAATCTTTGGAAAAGAGTTAGTCAGATAAAAATCTTCACGTCAGATAACACGTTACGCTGCCCAAAAATATGGAAACTCGGAAAAAGTTCTCATAATGTATCTATCACGAATATTCCGCTGACCAAATGATTAATCAGTAATGATCAACTCGTGAAAAGTGTCTCTGAGTAGCAGAGGCTAGGGGAAAGTAAAGAAGTAGTCAAGAAAAAGTCTTCGTGCCACAGAAAGCGGTACTTTTTTTCCGATTCGGGCCCAGAAAAAGTACTACATGTTGTAAAAGGAAACTTCCAAAATTCATCACCAGGTGTACTAAAAGCCATTAAGGCTTGGATTGCAGATTACGATTAACATTAAGACCTAGACAATAAGTTTAGCTGTAATACATATTTATTAGGGTACCTGTATTTATCAAAGCATCCCTGATGGCTATTCTTCATATTTTGATGAACTGTCATTAAAACTAAGTCCTAGTGCCATGCTGTATTTCATTGTACGGGTTTATTGAATGCAGATTTGCAGTAATAATACACAGGTCCGGACGTAGTGTTTTATACTTCAAAACTGATTGAACAATATTTTAAAGTTTCAAGTGCTGCAGAATAAAGGCTATCAACAACTGGATTTGCATATCGTGCAGTAATATTCCATCCAAGCTGCTTGAAAAAGACCAAGAATTATGAAATTGTGAACCGGAACTGGATTTGGTACTCAGAGGGTTGCAATCAATCAAAGAATGAGAACAATGATGCAATAAGAATACAGTAGAACATAATTTTATGAGCTGAGAAAAGAACTAAAAAAGAAAAACTCACATATTGAGAGAATAAAGGGAAATTCTAAAGCATTTGAAGAGGATGCCGATGAACTGGAGACCAAATTACTTGGTGAAATTGAATCGTATAGGCTTCAAATAAGCACTCTTCAAGGAAGGATAGAAGAACAAGATAAAATAATATACTCTTTAAAAAATATCGAAGTTGTTGATGCTGAGACCTAGACGGTTTCAAAGCTGAATGATGCACAAACACAGACGGTGTTTTTTCAGGGTACCTACGCAGATCTCTCTCGTCATTGTACTTATTGTTTCCCAGTTTTCTTCTTTTTCCAGCATCTTAGCAATTATGGTATTAGGAGACAGCTCTCCTAGTCTTTGTGTTGCTACCTCTCTTTCTAGTTCCCATCTATTACATTCAAAGTTTGTGTGCTCTGCTGTATCCATGACTCTACAGTATATACAGGTTTCGCTTTCAGTGACATGAAATCTCTTTCTATAATGTTGAAAGTTGGAAGCATCCATGTCCCGAGATTAGTTGGGTGAGGTAGTAGTTTAATTCCCCATGCTTCCGGTTTTCCAAGATTCTATATTGGGTATGAGTCTCTGCGTCCATAAGCCCTTACTAGTTTCCTCTTCCCATTCTCTTTGTCATTTTTGGATGGCCTGCCCTCTTGCTAAATTTTTCTCTCCCCCTTCTCGAATAGCACAGATTTCTTCTACCAATAAGTGCATTGGAATAGTATTGGCTAGAACCAGTAATGCTTTTGTTGATGTGGTCCTGTAGGCACTAGTGATTCTTATTGCGACCTTTCGTTGTGTGCTCAAAATAATATTCTTGTAAAGTTTCTTTTTAACGGCTCTTCCCCATACGGCAGCTCCATACAGAATAATGGATTGAGCCACGGAAAGTAGGATTCTTCTGTTACCCTCTTGTAATAATTGTGTTAGTAGTAGTACAAATATTTTACTTGGTCACTCACAGTATGATAATGTAATATCTGTGTCATCTTCTTAAAATAGGTGCACCACAAAATAACCTTACCCTAGCGTTACTAAATATCAAGTCTGTGAGATCCAAGATTGATGAAATTTTGTTGTTTTTGGAATCCCTAGGGTTTCCCAGTATAGTAGTTTTATTTGAACATTGGTTGATGTGTGGTGAGCCTTTTGACGTTTTTAATTATGCGCTTGTATCTAGATATTCTTGTGAAAAATATGTGCAAAGCGGCACTTTGATTATGGTGCAGAAGGACTTTCAGAGTAAGTTTGGGTTTGGTTTGGGTTAGTTTGGGTTAGGAATGCTGAAACACTAACAAGAGTTCATGACGATGTTTTGAGTGAGGCGATGCTTGTTTACAATTTGCTGAGCATCCACATACCTAGCTCAATTCAGACTGAGTCGGATTGTTTTTTGTGTGGCATTCATGCTGACTTGGTTTGCCAGGGGGAAACATCGGTTCGTTCTGCCTCTGATTTAGCTCATGCTGAGTCTGGGCCAGACTTGACAGCACTAGATCGCAAGGTGCATGCCACCCAGGATATGGAGTCAATGGGGAGTGAGGCTGACTCAGTGATTCCGGGCGCAGCCGCTACACCAAAGGCCGTTGTGACTGGGAGGATCTGTGATTCCATGTTGCTTAGAAAATCTAAAGTACTCATATATGGCGACTCTAGTGCTCGGAACTATTCCTCCCTTCTCTTGGGCTACTTGGGCTCCGCTTACCAAACTATGGATTACGTACTTAGTGGTAGTGTGATGCAAGATCTTAGTGGAAAGGTGTTTCCTCTGTTGATTGATTGCACGAAGAATGACTGTATTATTTTATGTTTGGATTTTTGTTATACGTTACCTAATATATATCTCAAATAAATCAACTATTATCAATTGGTAGAGTGATCTGATATTTTGTATCAAACGCGACTTTAGTCTTTGTACAAAAATAAAATTTTTTAATATAGGTAGTTAATTTTATTACTTCATACATTCATAATCGTAATTTCAGTGTTAGATTGATTACTGATATCTGTAAGAATTTTAGGTACCGCCATTCTATCAACTCAATGTGTAGACTTTTTTCTTATGCGCTTATATCTAGATATTCTCGTGAAAAATATGTGCATGGCGGCACTTTGATTATGGTGCAGAGGGACATTCAGAGTAAGTTTGGGTTTGGTTTGGTTAATAGGTTCGATCATTTCTTGAGTGAATAAGAATTCGAATTCTCTACTGTGTTTTGTAGTAAGTTAAATATATATGTTTTAGGGACATATAGATCCCCTTTAGGTAGCGTAGAATATTTGTTAGAAAAGTTGAAAATGTTGTTGAGTGAAATTCCAATTGTTGCAACTTTGGTCTTGACTGGCGGTTTGAATGTAAATATCTTGAACAAATCAGATAGATACAGTCGGTCACTCATTTAATCTTGAAATGCACGTGGATGGGCCAACTCGGTTTTCAGTCTTATCTTCTTCAAATTTAGATTATGTATGTACAAATTTCAGTCAAGGTCAGGTTAAATGCACAACCATTAATACCGGATTGTCTGATCACGAGGCCATATTTTGTTCCCTACTTACCACTGTTAATGCTTCGGCATCTAATGTAAGGATATGAGACGGGATACACTTTATACTGGTAAAAAAATTAGAAAGTTTGCATTGTTGTGTAGGCAGACTGGAAAAGTGTTTCAGCCACCAACAGCCCATTGGAACGATTCGACTTACTTGTACATAAGAAATTTAATTTGGCTTTCCTATTTTGTTAATATATAAAAAAAGAAACGAAAATCTTGGTACACAAAGGGTTTGCGTGTTTCTGGGAGTAATATGCGTTGTTATATAAGGAAATATTCAGTGAACAACTCGTATTTCCTAAATTATTTCAACAAGTACTGCAGGATCTACAGAAGCACTAAATGGCTTGCCAAGAAATCTTATTTCCAATATAGAAATAAATTAACTTTCTACAAACAAGTCGAAAGAATCCTGGAGAATCGTCAATGACTTAAGGGGTAAAAATACTATTACAACTACATCAAGAACCTTAAATGCTAATGACCGTAATACATTTTATTGCAATATTGCCTCGAAATTATCCAATAATATTTCACAAGGAGACGACCTCAGGGACTATTTGAGATAGTGTGTGGCTACTACTGCAGATGAAGTTAAAAGCACATTTGCAAACATTTAAAATAAAAATGCATCAGTCTGGGATGGGCTTTCTTTGAGGATTTTTCTGGCCTTGCCTCTTGGTGCCTTGCATACTCTTGCTGAGGCAATAAATACCTCATTTTTGTCAGGAAATTTTCCAACCTGTCTTAAAAAAGCTGTGGTTGTACCCCTTTACAAGGAAGGAGACCAGGACAGTCCATCAAACTTTGGGCCAATAGCACTGATGCCTACTTTATAGGCATCAGTGTAGAGAGGCTGGTCAATGTGAGGTTGATTTCGTTTTTGAGTGGGCTTGGGTTGTTGAGTGCTCAGCAGTTTAGTTTCCGTGAGTCATTTGACAGGAGTGACGCCATTTTTAACTTTTAAGGACTGCTGCTCAACCAATTGCGGCTGCAGCGGTCTTCTGCGAATTTTATTGTCAAAAGCATTTGATTGCGTAGATCACAAAATACTGCTGTGAAAGCTGGAGGAGTATGGATTTAGGGGAGCAGCCTTGGAGTGATTCCATTGTTATTTGTCAGGGCATGCGCGAACGGTTAGGTTAAATAATAAAAATTCGGAAGAACTAAATATCAATGCCGGAGTTCCGCAGGGTTATGTACTGGGGCCACTGCTTTTCTTGATTTATGTTAATGATCTGCCCCAACTTTCAATAGCAAGAAAATTCACGATCTTCGCAGATGACACCACCATGTAACAGTCTGATTTGGCCAGTGTAAAAGATTTTAAAGTTCATTTTATATGCTGCATTGAGCAACAAAAGATTCTATATTTTGCGGTAAGAATTATTGAGTATTGACCTCTTCGGTTAATTAATTCTAAATTTATTGATTCGATTTGTTGTCAATAAGCTTAAAGTTGCCGCATTTATTAATGTAAATTAGAAATTATTCTACATATAGGTTAATGATATATTTGTACTAGCTTTTATAACCCTGTTGTGGCCTTGAGTAGCTGTTTTGATAATTCCTTTGTCTTATGTTGTCCTCAGGCACTTTGTGACTATATTTATTTTAGTTGATAAGCGAGCCACAGATCGCTCGGGTTTGATCAAACCACTAAAATAAAATATTATGTTATTAGTATAACTTTGCTTAATTTATATTACATTAATTATGTTTGCTGGTCGTTCTATATTTTTAAGTATTGGGTTAAGAAAGCCTACTGTAAAGCCTCATTAGATCAGTCAAAATCATATTTTATTTTCGGTTTGAGTATTTCATAACTTTTTTGCTTTATTTCAATCTCCGGCTGATAACTACTGATAACTTTTTGGGACCCCTGACTTGCTTTGAGATATTTATATTTATCTTTTCACGCGGCCGGTTGTAACTTTTGTAATATTCGATTGGTGGCCCTGAATGGTAGTGATGGGCTATTTCTCATAATCGTTGCTGTCGATTTAAATTTTTATAGGTTTATCATTTCGTTTAGGAATATTTCCTAGTATTTCTTGAAAAATTTAATTTTAGCTCATAAATTATGGCTTCCGCCGTCGTTTTACAACCACAATAAACGAGAACTAAGTCGTTTATTATCTTAGAATTATTCCTCGTATCGAATCATTAGAATCGCTTGGCATTTCTCGGCTCTATAACTTTTTCTGATTCGACGTTTTTTTTCTAATCGCATGGAAGTGGAAAGGCAAATTGAATGAAACGGATGCAGAGTTCTTCTAAAAATACCCTGCGGTGTGAGAGAACGCATTTTGCGTAAGTGCAGTCATAGCGGACTCAACTTTCTGTATTGTGTTAATACTACCCTTCTAGGGGATCTGTGAGTGAGTCCCTGATCAGTGCTTGTCACTACCATGTTATTGGGATATTCGTACTGCACTAGGTAAGCTTTTTCTGAAATTATTTTTCTATTGCTTGTGAAACACATGGACGCCATGACGCTAAGGGCTATTTTCCATTATTTCTAGAGGCATCTTACAAGATCGAGGCCGTTGATTCTCCAGCCACCCTCCGACTCAAGAGAGGCAATTATTGCTAAAGTTTTTTTTGTCTAATTTAACGATTTAATTGCCTTATCTGTGTTAACCTTTTTTTCATATTGACCACCATTTGTATTGCATTCCATGTGATATTTTACCTATCTTCTTTTATCATATCTGAATTTTTATTTTAATTTGACTTTAGTTGGGGAAGTTTATATTATTTAGGGGTGATTCATACCTATTTCTTTTTTATATTCGAGTTGTTTGTACCTTTTGTATTTCTTTTATATGCTGATGGTCATTGAAAATCCATTGATAATTTTAGGGGGATTTGTTTTATAAAGAAAATAAATTTAGTCTTGTTGGCCAAGCTTTAAGATAGTTTAGGTTTATTCATTCATTTATTTTTCTGTTCAATTGATAATCGATTTGTTTGTTTAATATTTAAATATAAATCTAGTCTTGTCGGCCAAGCTTTAAGTTAGATTGATTTCATTTGTTTATCTGGTCGATTGATATAATTAATGTGGCCTTTTATCAATTGATATTATTATCGCTACATTTATAATTGGTGCAGCTACTAGCGCATGCATACGTATATGCAATAAGCTTAGGTAAACCAAAGTGATCACTTCGGATTGTAGTGTTTAGAGCGTTTAGGTGTAAGGCATACAGTACCGAGTTAACAACAGAATTGGTCTCAGTACAATCGTCATATTGTACCATTATTATTAATTACTTAATAGATTGACATTCCATCGCCTGTTAGATTCAACAATTTCATAAACTTTTTCTAAAATATTCTCCTAAATAAAATTCTTGTCGCCTTTAAATTGCAAAAATTTTACTGTAAGATTGTTGCTGTTGAAAAAAAGCCTAGAAGCCAATAAATTGATCCGTAAATTTAGATTGTGTTTTCTTGTTAAGTTAAGATTGAGTTTCTTTGTTTGATAAGCGTGTCTAACAAACACGTACAACACCAGGGAAGCTTTTCCCGTTTAGTTGGTTAGAACTGGTGGCGCTCGTGAACTCCACTCCCGGAGCCGGGTATTGCAAACATGACTCTCTGGTGTTATATTTGTTTTTAATTAAAATCTGTACTTGCTTACCTTTTAACTTTAATAGGAAAAACGTGTTGCAACTGTTCTCTGGCATGATACGAATCTTGACAGATTGAAAGCACATGTACAATCAGATCTGTTAGAAATAAAAAATTGGTGTAACGCAAATTTATTATCTTTTAATATTGGGAAAACCAATATTTTATGTTTCAAATGTGTCTTGGGTAACATTTATCTAGAAAATGAATCTATTGCTGAGCCCAGTAACAAATTCGTGTGCTTACCTATTGGCAGCTCGCTTAAGTTTGAGAACCACATCTTGAATGTATGCAATAAAATCCCATCTGGTTGTTTATGCCTTGAGGATTATATCAGGGAGAGTTAGATAAAAATAAATAACAGCAGGCTAAGTGTTAATGATGCTAATCAGTTTTCTACTTATTATGCCACTACTTATTGTCTGGCGAACTCTCAAATAACTAAGTGCTAACAGAAATTACCTGTCCATATTGGGGTCAACGTCTGAATTAATAGAAAAATGCTGCCTTAAATTGTGTGCTCTATTAAATTTGAAATCTGAATTAGTATTGTGAAACGGAAAGTGGTTTGACCTACGCTCATTTTCGTATAACTAGGGTTACATTTGGGTACAGAACAAGTGGAATGAAGCAACTGCCTAGGTGGAGGAAAAAACGGCTCATAGCGTCTAGGTAAAGTATTTTCATAATATTAGGGTGCAAACACTCTGGTCTGCGAGCTTGGTTTGAATAAAAGGCCGCTAATACAGTAGGTAAGCAAAAAGGTGTAATCGACGTTCAATTCCACATAACTGTTGTTTTTTAAATATAATTTTATCATTTTGTATCACATAACTAGAATAAAAATAAAATTGTAAATTAACGGTGACTAAAGTATTATTGTCAGCCTTGACATTAACCATGAGTTATCTACGATGAAAATTAAAAAATATAGCTGGTAGTTGGATTGCAATCTGGAGAGTTATGTTTAAAGGGCATTTATTCGGTATCTATAATTTCTAATTTGAAATATGGCACTGTAATTTAATATTTTGTTACTTAATGTTAAATTAATATTTCTTATCTTATCACTTTTTATTTTAGCTTTGACCCCGATCCAACAGTACGGCATTCCTGGTTCTCACTGGTTCTGGGTGGAGGTGTCTTATATCTATCACTATACGGGGTAAACCAAACTCAGATTCAACGATATTTGACGGTGAGAGACTTAAAAAGAGCTCAGAAAGCCTTATGGTTAAACTGGCCAATATTTTGTGCACTTGGAGTAGCAACGTCGTTTTCTGGACTAGCCATTTACTCTAAGTATCATGATTGTGATCCAGTGAAAGCCCGTTATATTACTAGCATGGATCAAGTAAGTAAGTAGAACAGATTATAATCAATTTGATTATTGGATTCGAAATATTTTTTGTTGAACAAAACTTTTTTAGATAGATGTGTTATACCTACATATGCGTAAATAATTTGACACCGTTAGTAATAACGTATGAATGGCAAGTCTTTCCAATAATTATTATGTTGGGAAGTATATTGGCTGCGGCTAGCGGCGATCCCACCACGACAGAAACGGTTGCCTCCACAGAGGCTTCCACATCCGCGTTCATGGCGACCTCACCATCGAAGCCCTTGGAGAGTTCTCACCTGGACCTACTGGCTCTCATTTTTTGTCCACGGTGCGGCCAGGATCACCTTTATCTGCACCGCTAGCCAAAAGAGGAGAGCTCCTGGACGCAATAGCGTCAGCAGATCTCTCGTCCACCCCCACCATGATCTTGACGCCATTCTCAGCCGTCGTTCTCTTCTAGACTCTCCATAGCCGACAGTCCAAACTGTTCTGAACCATCAGACAGCGGACTATCTCTTGCTCTTGAGGACCCTTTGCGGATCCCTCCCACGAGTAAGGGGGAAGCAATGGTCATCAGCCAAAGAGCCTCCACTTGGCCAGAAGGCAAAATAAAATGGGGTGTGCCCGGTGCCCCGAGTTTTAGTGGCTATCGGCTGAATACACCCCCCAGTCATCCGTTCCTTCGGCGCCGACAAAACCTTGGGATTGGGAGGGGTTTTATGGTGGTCCCCATCCTCTTCATGTATTTAGCTTGGGCAATGAGGTAAATTGAGGTTAGTTTGTTTTAGCGTTGGTCAGCTTTTTTGGATTCACGACCACTTGTCGAAGTCAATCAAAGCTAACTGAAATTTTCCCTATTACAAGCAGATATTGGATAAAAAAATCTGCTAAGTCTACACTCAGAAATAAAGAAGGTTATGATCTTATCAGATATAAATATTTTACTTTCAGTTGATTTCTGTAAGAAGTTCTTAAAGACGTAGAAAGGAAGTTTAAATCATTTTACTGTTTGAATTATACAATATATCAAAAATTACTTGAATTGTGTTTTAAAATACTGTAATACACTGGATGACTTACTTAAAAATATATTTTTCTTATTGCTCATCACACTTTACACTTTTGTTTTTTAACATATAAAAAGGTTCAAATATCTTAAACATGTTTTATAGCTAATCCAAGATGTGTCATCTAGCCTGTGCTTATCCTTAATAATATTGCTGAGTATTAACATTATAGTAATTCTTAATTAATATTTGTCGTTTTCAGCTGATGCCTTATTACGTGATTGACACTATGGGACACATTCCAGGCTTAGCGGGATTATTTGTTGCCGGTATATTTAGTGCCGCCTTGTCTACCATATCCGCATCATTGAACAGTGTGGCTGCTGTTGCGATAGAAGATTATTTCAAGGTATGATATGCATTATTATACTTCCACATCCTATAAATTTTACATTTTGAAGAGCGAACTTATTTATTTCCATATTTTGCATGAAATTAATTGCCTATGTTATTATAAATCAAAGAATAATCATTAAAAATCATTGAAGCCCTTAAAAATATTACCGGCTGAATGCAAAAATAAATCTTATTTGCCTATGAAATTGCAAAAATCATAATACATTAGTTTGATCAGGCTTCACAGGTAAATGGTCCTCTGTGATTACAATTTGACGATTTTTAAGATAGCAGTTAACAATTTAATATATACATTTATATTTCGATATAAAATAACATATTTATTTATTGCAAACACTTACAGAGTTGTAAACTCTAAATAGTACAAAACCTAATCACTACAATACAACAATCAGTTAGCAATACCATTTTTAACTCTATTCTTGAATACTCCAAAACTACACCCAAAAATATCAGTATTCTCAAAGCCATCGTTATAATTTCTCATTAGTAATCTGAAAAAAGCTGGGTACTGTTGTTCGTTCGTTTATTTGGAACAGTTTCCTCGATCTTGTTGTGACATCCCGATTATTCCTGCAAATTTAGTGCGGTGATTTTACCTTTTGGGATCGCCCGGTACATCTTTTAACGACGTCACGAACCGTTCTATGATTATAATTTTATATCGACTCCTTTCGCCGCGATTCGATCGACGCGTTTGGAGGGGAGAACCGCCTTGTCGAGGACAGGGAAGGCCATGTTTGTGGAGTTGGTAGAGCATTTACTTTTTTGAAGACCGCCTCAACCAGAAAAGGAGGTATTTTAAATCCGGGTTTTCTCGGGTGATCTTAAGAGGATTTGACCATTTTCTGGTAGATTAGATCGTGCGACAATTTTAGTTTCGTGTTGAAGTAAATATTTGTTGCAATTGCCGTCGATTTGTCCCGATTGTCGGGGATTTGTGGTGGGCGGCTTCATTTGATCGTGCACGCCATTTTTGGCAGATTTCCGACCCTCGATTTTGGAGGGTCCACCTACAGGGCGAAAGGAATTTGTTCGACCACGGGCGCAAAGTAATCGCTCTCATAGCAGGTGCAGAGTGACCGTCCGTTTGAAGGGACCAATCCGCCTACCTGGCGTGAGCAGCTAGACCACCGGGCAGCTTAGAACTGTAGTTCCGACTTGGCAGTGGTGAATTATTAAGATAAGTGCCATTCTCCTTTGGTAGAACATTCGATCTGTGTTATTAATCAGTTACTTTTGATGGCTAGTACCCCTTTATTTTTTTTTTGTATTTGCGCCTTAAGTATTCTTGCGGCCTTCGTGATCACGATCCCGCGCGGTTGACCAAACTCGTTAATTTCTTATTTTTTTTTCTTTTTGTTCCACTGGATCAAAACATCAAAGCACTTACGGAGGGTCATTCATAACTTCTAAAATATTAGGAAAACTCAATTTTTGCGATAACAACTCCGAGTTTTGGGCCATCACGGATAATTTTTTTGTGCTGTTTTCAATGTTAAGTCTTGTAATTGATAGGACCCGAACGGCCGTTGTCGGCTGACATTGTAATCTCGCCAGGTCTGTCATCTGTTTATGACCGTTTCTTTTATTAAATACGAAGTGATTTTACTTAGTGTGTTTTATTTGGCTCTATCTCAAACAGGATCCCGAAAGATTTTTTTTTATGAATTATTTTTTTTTGTTGCGCTCTTTTCTGGCAGGGTTTTACCTTCTACGGTGAAGGCTTTGTAGCAAGTTCCGGGAACATCGCGGGGACTTCCACTTTGGTCCGTTTCGAAGTTGGTGGCGCCCAAACGAACTACACGTCGAAGCCGCGGCTATTTCCCGCTCGCCTAACAGCTTGCTGCAGGACTTTGCGTTTTGGTCCCGCTCAGTGTGCATCAAGTAGAGGAAACCTGGTCGAATTCGGTAGGTGATTTATTCTAATTCTTGGTGGAACTCATCATAGCTCCACAAGCTTTGAACATCTCTTAATTTAATTTAATTTTTAATTTTTATTAATTTTTAGAAGTAAAAAAAGGGATGTCCTTTTCGATAGAAAAGTGCGTGGCATTGTGAATCTTTGGGGTAGTAGCTATTTATGAATAACCAATACCAAATAATAAATGTCAAACTTACATAGTCGCGCAGCTGAGGGCGGACTACCTGTGGGTAGATTTCTATAAACACGCAAGCAAGTATCCGTACCGCGATACAGTACCATATCGGAATAGATAATGCCACAAAGGCAGTAGTGTAATTCTTACTAAATAAGCGAAATCATGTTAAATCGTCGCGAACCCATTAAATTTTGACCACATTAAAACAAGTGATCGCTAAAGCCCCGTGAAAAATTGGTACTATCTAGATTCGCCGATTAAATTTTAACATCACAAATAACGTAACTTAATAATCTGTGAGGACATGGAATGAATAAATTTTATGGATTTGAAAATAATGAGATATTATTAACTAATTAATAAATCGAGCAAAACGACAATTATTGGAAAGCAAATTCGAGCTAGTATTGTGTCCTAATACTATCACTAATATAATTTTATACGTAAAATACGGCTGATATAGTTCGTTCTTTGCAATAGATAATTTATTGCTGTTATGTACAGAGAAACGGGCGAGTATCACTTGGAAGTAGTTTCACTTACTCATTTTACGGCATTGCCCAAGAATAGTGCCAACGAAGGTGGATTGTGTATTTCAGTTTTTTTTTCTAATTGTTTAGTTGTATAAATTTGTATCAGGTACCAAAGGAAACAATATAATAACCTAATATTTATATATTCGATTACTTCAGAAGAAAAAAGAGAAAATAAAAATCGACACTATAAATTTAAATAATTAGTAATTAAGAATTAATTTTTTAAAGTATATTCTTATCGAGAGACAAGCTTGAATTGAACAAAAAATTAAAAACCTTAACACATATATATTAAGGGAAACGCATGTTATTTTGGCAATGATTTTTTTTATAGAACGTAGGCTCACACTATACAGACAAGTGCTTCCAGGAAGCTAGGGAAAGTAGAAAAAAAGTAGTTAGTATCTGTTAACGTAAGCAAATTAAAAACAAGAGCGAGGTTGAGCGCAAGAGCTTTGCAAATGTCTGGCTTGATCAACCAAATATTGCGGAAGTTCGCAAACAATAACAAAATTGGCTGTTACGTCATAAATAGAAGGTAGTAAACTTTCTAAACAAACAACCTCACAAGCAAGGAAACTTTATTATTTTCACCTCATATATTATTCAAATTCGCTTTCTAAACTTTTTAGTTTTTTTTTTTTGGTTAAAACGTTCTCAATTTCGATCCTTTGCTTCTCTAGTTCTAATTTTCATGTTTTATTTTTAAATCTTTTGTTTACCGATGTGACAGTAACATGCTCGAAACACGATTTATTAATTATTTTACCCTAAATGTGACAATATATTCAAGTCGAATTCTTGATCCGCATTGGCGCGAGACGAAATGTTGAGAGATTTGATTGAAACGAGAAACCAGAGATAGGAAGAAGGAAAAACTCCGCAAAATACCTCGGTAATGTAAATAAATATTATAAAGTGATCACTAACCAGAAATCTTGATCGGCGTAAGATCTGGGACAAAGATCTTTTTTTTATGGCAGTTGCACACACACTAAAGGGAGATCCTATGGCGCTCGACGAGCGGTGTGTGTGCGGAGATGTTGATTGACACGGATCTTGAATAGTTGTAGGTTGTAATTAGTGGGAAACAGATGTCCTGGGAGTGAGTTCCACAGTGATGCAGTGCGCCAGACAAAGGAGTTCTTGTAAAGCGATGTTCTAGGTGTTTCCAGTTGCACGACGAACTGGTGCGCTCTTGCCGTCTGTCGTGACTGTCTGACAGGAGTTGCCAGGGGCGGGATGAGGCGGGCCAAATCCTGGGAACATCTGCCGTGAAAGTATCTGTAAAACAGATACATCTCGGCCACATGTCTGCGGTGTTCCAAGCTATCCAGATCCGGGTCAACTCCGGGTCGCCGACGAGACGCACAGCTCTCCTCTGAATGGAATCCAGCAGCTTTAGGGTGTACTTTGGTGCGGCACCCCAGATATGTGAGCAATATTCTAAGCACGGTATTATTTGCGCTTTGTACAGCAAGAGCAACTGATGTGGTGTATACAGATTTTTGTTGCGAAATAGCGCACCAAGCTTCTGGGAGGCTGATTTTGCGATGTTAGCAACATGGCCATGCCAGGACATATTGCTGTTGACCGAGACACCCAGCAGTCCGATTGACGAGGATGAAGGAATGGTCGATCCTGCCATAATGATGTCAGGGCCCGCTGTATTGGCCCTCTTGGTAAACGTTGCTGCTTGGATCTTTGCTGCATTGAACTGGACCAAATTTCGTTCGCCCCAAGTTTGAACTTTCTGCAGGTCTTGATTAATTGCTGTAATCTGCTCCTGTCTGCGGTGATGAGTCTCAGTCGCTGGTAAGGGCGTTTCTGATCTAAAGTGGGAGACAAGGGTACTGTCATCTGCAAAACTGTAAACAGGATTATTCGTTTCGATCAGCAGGTCATTAATATAGATGAGAAACAGAGTTGGTGAAAGTATTGCGCCCTGAGGCACGCCCGCGTTGATGGTGAATGTGTCTGAGATGTGCCCATCAACTGCAACGTGCAGAGATCGGTTCTTTAGGAAACTGGCAAGTCAGCTGCAGAGAGAGGCTGGCAGTCCGAAGGACGGCAGTTTGTTGAGCAGTCCGTCATGCCAAACTCTGTCGAATGCCTTTGAAATATCCAACGCAATCGCTCGAGACCCTCCGTAGTTCTCAATTGCTCTACTCCATATATGAGTGACATAGGCCAATATATCTCCTGCCGATCTCTCTTTGCGAAAGCCGTATTGATTATCGCTGATTATTCTGTTGTTCTCGAGGTACTTGAGTAGTTGCTGATTGACTACACGTTCCATGACATTGGAGATTATTGGAAGCAAGGCAATGGGGCGCTAGTTTGAAGGCATGGTTTTCTTGCCTTTTTTTTGGAACAGGTTGCACTCGAGCGACTTTCCAAGAGGATGGGTAAACCCCTTTTCCGTAAGACAGAGAAAAAAGCCTGGAAAAAACGGGTGTTAGTTTGTTGGCGCAGTTCTTTAGCACGATGGCAGGTAGTCCGTCCGGTCCGCGATTTTACTAAATATACATAACGCCAGCACAAGACACGCCTACCGTAATACGTCAGCTTTGAAAATCTCTGATATACTCGGCGCCAGCACATCGCACTAAATATACTGCGCTCTAGCACAGGGCTTGGTGGAAGCAGATGTATAGAAGTTTGGCTCAAGTGAAAATGGATATTTTTGTGCGTTTATTTTTTTTTTGGGTTAGTTAGTTTTTTGACATGCATTGGGTTAGCTTGGGTTAGTTTTTGTTGGTTGCGTCCCGCAGCCAGCGAAGCGAGTGGAGAGCATTACATGAAGAGAAAATGTAAAAAAAATGCATTTCGAAAATAGGTGAAATACTATAATATACCTGACGTATTAGGATGGACGTGTCTTGTGCTAGCGTGAAGTGAATTTTGTAAAATCGCGTATACGTCAGGTATATTATAGTATTTTTCACCCATTTGGAAATGCAAAGAATTTTTACATTTTTACTTCATGCAATGCTCTCCTCTCGCTTCGCTGGCTGCGGGACGCAACCAACAAAAACTAACCCAAGCTAACCCAATGCATGTCAAAAAACAAATTAGCCCAAAAGAAAATAAATACCAAAATCTTTCAAGGGACGCGCGTCGAAACCATTGCCTCGCATTCTCACTTGAGTCAAACTCCTACACATCTACTTTCTGCTAGCCAAGATGACACCAAGCTTTGTGCTGGAGCGCAGTATATTTAGTGCGATGTGCTGGCGCCAAGTATATCGGAGATTTTTTAAGCTGACGTATTACGGTGGGCGTGTCTTGTGCTGGCGTTAAGTATGTTTAGTAAAATCGCATCCGGTCCTGATGCCTTTTGCGTATCTAGTTCTTTAAGGATTTTGCGAATATCACGGTGAGAAAACTTGACTTCTGCCATGGTAGTGTTGATGTTCGGTATGGTGGGGAGAGTCTTGCCTTGGGGGACGTCTAAGGTAGTGTGCGATGAAAACATTTTGGCGAGCATGTTTGCTTTTTCCTTGGCTGTAGTCGCCGTGATGCCACGTTCGTCCGTCAAAGGTGGAAGAGACGTTTTTGTTAAGTTGTTACTTACTGCCTTTGCTACCGACCAGAAATTCCTGGAACCACTTGGGCATTGCAAAAGTTTATTCCTGATCCTTTGATTGTGTTTGTCCTTAGTTTCGTCGATCACACGCTTGCACTCGTTTCTCGTTTCGATAAAATAATTGCGATTTTCAGCGTTCTGATTTTGCTGCCAGTACTTGTAGGCTTGCTGTTTCCTACCTACAGCTCTTTCGCATCTTCTGTTGAACCAGGGCTTTCCTTTTGATGGTAACTTGATGGAATTTGGGATGTATGCTTCCATTCTTGAGGAGATTACTTGCGTGATCCCTTTGCAGCAGACTGACGGGTCGTCAGTGCCGAAGCAGACGTCGAGCCAAGGAAAATCTAGGTAGAACTCCCTTAGATCGTCCCAGTTTGCAGAATTGTAATGCCAGATTTTGCGAGGCAATGGTGGATCCTTCTGTATGGGTGGCATTTCACAAACCGTTGTAATAAGTTTGTGGTCGGAAGTACCTAATGGCGGACCAATTGTAACCTTGTAGTGGTCAGGATTGGTGGTCACAAAAAGATTCAGGAGGGCGGCGAATTCGCCCCTCTCTGAGATTCGAGTTGGTTCGTCTACAATGGGAAAAATAAGGAAGAAATGAAATTAATATAAATGGTAAACACTTGTATAAATAAAAGACTCCAAAAGGACCGGTCCACAATACATCTGGAGGAGTCTATTATATGAGAATTGCAAACAATGTTCGCTAATGGCAGGATGTTCGTTGGAGAAGTCTAGGCTGAATGCTGGCGATCAGAGTTTGGCAATAGAATAAAGATATGACGTACGCTAGAGGCGGTAATTCGTGAAGAAAAAGGTATAATGTAATAATAAAATGAGGTTTAAACGAGTGTATCGGAGTATAAACACACAAATATATGACTATAATTAAATATAAGAAAAGAGAGAAGATAAATAAGTTCTTTCAAACTAAGAAAGTGTACGACCTGAATCATGATATATTTTTTTACATGATAATTAAACGACCATAATTAGACGGCGATAGAAAATAAAAGGTACCAAAATAATTTATTTTTAGATTTAACCAAAATAGAAAAGGGCAACCAAAACATCTCTAAGTGTAAATTTAAAATAATATCATATACAAGTGTTGCTACATGGGATACAACTGATTCGACGTTAAAGTATATAAAACAAAACTGCTTAAAGACTTTACGTATAGTTCAATTTATAAAAGGGTTGATAACTTTATTAAATAACAAAATAAATATATAGATAACATTTTATTAGTTAATAAGGCACATTACTAGGCACAACTACTGAAAAATAAAAACACATCAAAGTGCTGCTATTATTAAAGCTAAATGTATTTTATTACCATGGATTTTTTTCTTTTAATCATAATTAATACTAGTAGGTGATTCAAATGCCTTTAGATGCATAATGATATGCATCCCTTTTTATGCACAGAACGATGGATGCCATGCATTGATAGACTTGTGATGTTATTATAGACTAGAAAATTATATATATCATGATCATGATTATATTAGTATATATGTTATATTGGTTATGTTACGTATTATTAAACGCATTAGATGTAAGATAACTTTTAGACAAACGGAGCTCCACTTCTTATATTTCCATATCTGTTATTCTATGATCTTGCTATGAATTCTTTCTTAAACACTTCATTCTATTTCCATATCTTATAGTATAAGTATTGTATAGTCATAAGAACAGGCTTTATATGTTAAAAGATACAGAATTAAGTAAATCATTGCTACATAAGGTTACATATACACAAATGTACTTTAAAATATTTCATGGGTTACATATCACAAAAGGGAAGAACAATTTTAGGTCTAAGAAAATTTTTTCTGGAAAAAGGGGGGAGGTGTAACGGTATAAGTATAAACCCTGTATATCATCGACAGGATATCGTAACTATTATGATAACACCGTTTATAAACTGCATACTATTGCACACCTTAGCAATACGCGATGACCTGATTAGGGTTCATATAGGGTAATGTAATGTAACTGCGTATCATGATTAATCATTAATATCTTAGACATCTTTATTGTAACACTGTTCAACGATATATCAATACATAGGGTTTAAGTAAACTCAAGTCTATTATTTGGGCCTCGGACGAACGAACCTGACTCAACTGGTAACTCAAGGGGACGTAATATAGCACCCCTTGGTTGAGTCTTTACAGCCGCATATGTAGCAACACACATTATTAGACGATACACACAAATAAGCGATAGTTGTGGCTCATGAATAATAAAAGCAGCTTCTTCTGAAAAGGACGAACTTTTACGAAAAATTTAACATTGATGTAACTGTTGACCAGTTGGAGATATATTGGCATATGTATATATATATTCTTAAAGGGAATTAAATTCTCTGCAACTTCCTAAAAGAGGCTTTTTTCTTTAGATGCGTAGTTTAAACCAACGACCAAAAATTCGTTGGTTTAAACGATATGAAGAAGGAATGTTTGATGAAAAATGTAAGGTCATTTTTTTTAAATATTTTCGCTTTTCTCCGAGCGTGTAGCTGGCAGACGGTTGCAAATTCGAAAAAGGTATATGGAATGAAAGTTGTAGAGAATTTCATACGCTTTCATGTCATATAAGAACAAATTTACGTACTATACACCCTTTTTGAGATATTCTGAGTTTGCGAGGAACCTTTTTATTTTACATAAGAACTATAATATGGCCTTGACGAGCCCAAACGAGAAATATCCTCGCTATTTTTTTCTCCATTTTCAGAAAAGTGGAATAATATTCTAGAATCAATTTCTGCAACATATAGTAAAATAGTGTCATGGTCCAACGACGAGTTTTCTGATAATTAGAACAATTTTAATCCAGCGCATCCACTCCTGCATTTGTGTCGTAGTACAATGAAATGATTTCGGGATTTTTTGTATCATTATCAACAGATTTGCAAAGTGGAAATCAAAAGCATTTACCTGGTACACATGAAACAAGAATATTTCCAGATAAATTCGAAATTTGATGATATTTCTGGCCGGGAGCTAGATGGCAAAAATTCATTATGAATACACCTTTTAATTTTCTTGAGAGTGTCCATGTAGTTTAAATTTAGTTTGTTTACTTCATCTACCAACTCCACAGAAGAGTACCAGTTACCACCTGCTGTCATATTTCTATTGGTTCTAATTACAAGTGCCACCAAGTGAAACACAATTAGTGTGGTTCCGATAATTTTCTTTTATTGCATTCAAGCGATTTTCCTGCATAAATTTCAGCCTTAACCACATAATGGGTTTTTAAGTCAGCAAGAACTTTTACTTTAATGAAATGAATGCTGAATACTCCTTTTTACTTACCTACTGTATTCGCGGCCTTTTCTTCAGTTCCTCTTCATTTTCTTTTAAAACCATGTTCGTAGTGCCAGTGTGTCATTATGAAAACATTTCACCTAGATTCCACGAGCAACGACCATTTCCTCCACTTAGGCAGTTACTTCATTCCACCCAAATGTAACCCTAGTTATGTATCCAAATATAACCCTAATTGTACGGAAATGAGCGTAGGTCAAACCACTTTCCATTTCAAAATATTAATTGAGTTTTCAGGTTTAAGGGAGCACACAATTTAAGGGATAATTTTTATATTAATTCAGTGGTTGACCCCAGCATCAGGTAATTTCTGTATGACCTAGTTATTTAAGAGTTCAGATCATAAGTTGTGACATAATAAGAAGGAAACTAATTAGCATTATTAACACTTATCCGGCTGTTATTTATTTGTTATCTGACTGTTCCCAAGCTTAAATTCAGTCTGGTAAGATGGTAAGATAAATTTTATATTCCCTAATAAATGAAATACAGATTGTCACTAGCGCTGAGTTTTAATGACAGTTCATTAAAATATCAAGGATATACTTCAGGTATATTTTGATAAATACAGGTACCCCAATCATTATGTATGACACCTAAACTTACCTTCTAGGTCTAAATGCTGATCCGTAACCTGCAATCCAATCCTTAATAGCTTTTAGTACACCTTCCCTCACACACGACGAATTTCGAACAGTTTCCTTTTACAACATGTAGTACTTTTACGGACCCGAGTTGGAAAAAGGTACCGCTTTTTACGACGAAATGACTTTTTCTTGACTACTTGTTTACTTTCCACGGGCCTCTGATACTAAGAGGCACTCTTGACGAGTTGGTCATTACTGATTAACCATTTGGGCAGCGTAACGAGTTACCCAGCGTGAAGATTTTATCTGACTAACTTCTCATATTTTCGGTAGCGTAACGTGCTATCGAGCCTGAAGAATATTTTTCGACTAACTCTTTCCCCAAGATTTTTATCTTCTTATGCCATCTTCTAAGGTTTGCTTTTTGTTGTTCTCCTCGAAAAATCTGGAATCAGGACGTGCCCAGCTATTAAAATATTTTTCCTAAGAACACTTAAAATTCCTAAGTCACGGAAAATTTTAATGTGGCAATTAGCGTTTTAACATGTTTTGTAAATAATTCCAACATCGGTTTTAGTACCGCCGCGCCGCCTTTTCCAAATTGGATTTATTAAAAAAGGTTATTCCAGTTAACATGCTTCCTGCATTCCAATCCCGGGTCTTTGCTCGCTGATATTCATAATAGAAACGCACGGCCTGGCCAAGGTTTCCTCCCCAAGTGTTGGGGAACCTGTTTTGGAAGCACGCAACTAGTGGGTGATAGTCCTTGTAGTTAGTTCATCTAACCGCGCGTTATAATATAGTCAAAAAAAAAGTTAGCTGCGGTTCGAGCCTGACTTTGCTTCTTGTGAAGTTAAACACAATGCCATTTATTTGGATTATATTCCAATAGTAAGTTATATTATCTTAGTAATGGCATATGATAAGGGCTATTGTTGCACATTTTCCTGAATTTCCATTATGCAAAATAGTTTAACTTTAGACGCGATTCGGGCATTATTTCTTAAAACTTGAATTTAAATTTAATTTTTAAAACAAAATTATCATTTTATTTGAATGCTTTCTCTTGGCGAACTAGAACAACTGAAGTTATTTTTGCATCAATTTAAAATAATTATAAAATAATTTCTTGAAACAATCAGTTACTAACTCCGGTTCAGTACATTACGCATTTTTACGCGTATTTAGTTGGCTTACTTGGAATAAACATCTTAAAGCTTCAGCTTCCGCGAAAAGTTACCAATATTTCAGCTACGTTGAAATATTCTAAATAAATGCTTCAAAAATATTTGCTGAAGCTGCTAGTTTGGTTTCTTTCATTCTTTCCTTTCGTGTTAGTTTGTTGTCAAATCGAAGACAGCATAAGCGAAAGGAGTACACATCTTAATATGTCACATCCCTAAAAGGTCCCCAAATCTTCATGACCGAACTTATATAACCCAAGAAAGTATGAAAGGCCAACAAATTCCTCAATCTCAGTTTTATCGGTTTCACCATTAAATGAGGCCCAAAATTCTAATCAGCTATTTCTCTTCTTAAATTGTCGATATTGACTTTGAACAGATCTACCTAATTATTGCATTAGTCTGAGTTATAATTTGTCCAAATATTTGATCTGTCATTAGTAACTTCCTTGCTTGTAAGACAGATTGAGTTTTGTTTTTTGCTGAATTTTATTCCACACCAGTTCAAATTTTTGATGATATTCTCGGCAACACTTTTTCCTTTACCCGGAGTAGCGTCAGATCATTTTGTTCTGTTTTTTCCATACAATCCTCTCGATATTTCTTTATTTTTGTTTGAATCTACGTCTTCATCACTGGCACAATCTGAATGTTTTTCGTTTTCATTTTCTTCGTCGGAAGGCTGTTTGCTATTCCTGCTCGCTGTCCGTATCATGAATACTTAGTTCTTCTTCCTGGTCGCTCTGATCCTCAAATCTGAAAAGTTTTTTTACATGCGTCACATTTATCCTTCCTTTGAACAGTGTTTTTATTATGTTGATTGGTGGAAGATCAATATGAAGCAGTATTATTAACCCTTAATTAGGCGCGCTGGTGTATTTCGTACACCATTTCTAATAATAGTTCAAGGATTTCGGTAATAAGGCATACCCCACCATACCGCTTCGTGTACCTTCCCGCTTACATGTCTTCTACAAGCCCTGAACGGATCAGGGTGCAGTGACGCTCCGTAAAGTAGTAGTCTCATGACAATTTGAACTTGGTGCCTAAAATACACCACGCGACCAATTATGTAAGTAATAAACTTGCTCTATGTTTGTATGTAAAGAGCATAGCCAAAAACATCTCCAGTGCAACCAGTGTTCAAACAGAAACTGTGACATATGTGAAGATGAATAATTTTATTACAACGTTTTCTAAAAACTATTTTTAATTTCTTGTTTAATATTTTATTTTTAAAATAATTGTTTTATACTACGGCGTTTTTCATTCATTTGATCTGTATAAAATTAGAATATTGTTGAGTTTTGTATTACTAACCGTATTAAAACATCGAAATAATGCCTCGATTTTTTTTTTGATATGGAAAAAGTCTGCTTTAATAATCTAGGTAATATGATGTATAAAATACACCGCGCGACCAGCTATGTAAAATTTTGTGCGCGCCTAACTAAGGGTTAACCTCAAAATCCTCCAAGAACACATCAGACTCAACAATTTGTTCCAAATCAAGTGCGTTGTTTATCATAATATGAAAAAAAGTTAAAATATCTCTAAGAGAATGTAGGCACAAAATATTCTGCCACATGCCCTTTTTTATGCCGAGAAATACAATTAACTTAATAAAGTTAAAAGCGCCAAAATCTCTAGTCTCATAATAGGTCATTTAAGATACAAATCTTATAAAATAATAAACGGTTAAAGGTTGTAATGTAGGTCAAAAATACACCTCTTTATATAGAAAACTAAAAATGTAAGGCAAAAATTTACCTCTTTATATAAAAACCCCACCCACCATTACAATCGAATGCACTACGTCACTAGAGTAAAACTACGATTCCTTATTACCCTGCTAGCGACTGAACGAATACTTAAACGCCGGCTTCTCGCATTTAATTCATTAATATTCTTAAAGAGGGCGCTAGAAATCAATGGGTCTTTTGACCCGTTGATTCCCAGTGAAGGTTACAACATCATTTTTTTTGCAGTTTTATCATAATATAATTAAGCGTTTTAAGAGCCATTGATTGTATTTTTATGCGTTTAAACTCACCTGCCCAAAGACGTATTCCCGTTCGAAACATTGGATCTTTTAATTTAATTTCTGACGTGTATATTTCAAATAAAATTTAATAATGCCGAACTTAAAATTACAACTTTTATCAATAAGAAATTCTTTTGGCAAATTAATAATAAAAAGAAACGTTTTCCATTTGTCAAAGACATTAAATGTCTTTGACAAATGGGAAACTAAACTGAACTAAATTTTATTATTAACCAAATCTTGGGCATCTAAGTATATGTTAGCGGTACTCATCTTTCCCGGTATTACCTACTTGTACCTATACAAAATAATCACCATTTTCTGAACATATTTCGTTAACCCTACTGATGCTCCAAAACATTTTAGCCACTGAGACGATATCTCGATAAAGATGAACTACCAGCTCAAAGCGCAGTATCCCTCACGAAATGTGTCGCCCTTCTGTATGGTGTGATCTGTTTAGGAGTTGCTTTTTTGGTGCAGTACTTGGGAGCCATTTTAAGGGCTGCTTTGACGATTTTTGGAGCTGTAGGGGGGCCTATATTGGGCCTCTTTTCTCTTGGGATGTTCACTTTAACTGCAAATGAAGGGGTAAGTAGGCAGAATATGATAATGAAAATATTGAGCTACTATAAAATATTCACCATTTTAATAAGTTTGATATGATAATATGTAGTTTTAGTTTTATACCAGTATTGCTGTATTATTCTGGAATAAGCAACTGCAATAAAAGAAGTATAGTAAAAATATTATTTTAGCAGGTTTAAACAAACTCGGATTAGGTTTTTTGGTAACTAAATGTTTGTTATGTTACTGAATATAACGTAAATAATCTGACTAGACTATTAAAAAAAATACTGAAACAATAATCATCCAATCATTCCACGTTTTTTGTAACATTGAAAGATGTGGTGACTTATAATATGGTCCATTCAAGTTAAGACGGCATGATGGTATGGTATCCATGTGGTAAAACATCTCGTCATAGCTCGAGTTGACAATGACGATGATACATATAAGTGATGATAATTAGCATATCAACAGTTTTCTTTATGAAATTATACAGCTTCTTTAGCTTAGGTAAGTCCGAAAAAATGAAAATCAAATGAAACGGAAATCAAAGTGAAACACTTTAATGAAGCATGATCCAGTATAGCTAGAGGGCTGAAATTTTCAGGACATGTAGCCGGGGTAAAAGAAGATTCCTGGAAGAAAACGTAACCTCCCCCTCCCCCCCGTTCAGCCAGGAGAGGGGGGAGAAGGAAAAACTAAAACAATTATTTTGGGGGACGTGAAAAGCTACGGGGTCGAAATTTTTATGGTAGGTGCGCCCCATGGCGGCTACCTTTGACCATATGGGGGGAGGGGACCGGGGCTTTAATATAAGTGGGGATTTTGGGGAAAATCGTTTTTTGCCGATATCTCTGCAACGCAGCCTCGGATCGAAAATCTGACAAGCGTTCCGAGATCATCAGTGGGGGGGTAAAATTCCACCCCTCGGATACCCAAAAATTTTCGAAATAATGGGAAAAAATTTAAAAAAAACGTAAAAAATTGTTCGGAAAGTTAATAAAAGTATTATTAAACGAAATAAGAAAAATAAATTACTAAAAAAGAAGTTATGGTAATGCGGTTTTCGGCGAAAAAAAGGAGTTGAGCCATGAGGTGGGGAATGGCAAAAATGGAAATAAATAAAAATGCTTTATGAAAAAAAAACAAAAAAAAAATAAAAAAAAGTGTGGAGACCGGGGACAAAAGTTAAGGGAAAAAGCTTAAAAAAATAAAAACAATTCCTAATACCTCTTTCAGAAGTTTCACTTCAGTTGTGTGCTTATAAAGGTGAGGCACATATATTTTTTTAATTATCGTGTTCCTAAGTCGAATATAAAACAATTTTAGTATAAATAAATTTGCCACAAAGTTCAAGAAGGTAGTATTAAAGCGAGGGCTTTGGCTAATATTCTAGACCAATATGGAGACCTGTGTCAAAAGCGTGGAGAACTGCAAAAAATTGCCAAATATTGGGACTCTAAATAACTCTACAGACTCCAATGCCTTAAATATGGAATAATGCAAAATTATGTTCTCTCTACTCGATTCCACTTTAAATGGTTTCAATAGCAACAATTAATGCTCCTTAACCATTGTATCTGCAGCTCCATTAAAAATAATCGATTACATTTCGTTTAAATTTATAATAATTTTCAATCAAGTCTCATATTATTCTTGTGTTAGCAAAAAGATAAAAGAGAAATTCAATTATACTCAATAATATTAAAAGCGCCCAAATCTCTAGTCTCATATTAGTCCAGTTCTTTGAGATACAAGTGTTAATAAAGTTAAAGGTTGTAATGTAATATTAAACCGGAAAACATCGGCTCTCTTTCAACACCAACATCAAACGGGCCACACAAAATCAACTTTGACAGTTGCAAATAAATAACTAATGCGACCAATTACAAAGCAAGATAAATACGAGGGGCTAATTGAGATTGAAAAAATCGGACAACTAAACCGAAAAGACGACGCCCTGCACTTATTCAACACATGGAAAACAATCATTATAAACATACCGAATTTAGATCATATCATACGCAAAACACAACAGACAACAAGTGTCGTAACCCAGATGACCGCGGATGGGGAGGAGCTAATGCCGCCAATCAATCAGCGTTGCTACAACCTTCCATGCAGGCCTGTAAGTACGTAGCAGAGCCACATCAACGCTTAGGCCGGTCGCACACACAGCCACTTGTGATCGCCACCAGTGGCGGCCACTCTCTGGCTGTACTCGGGGATTTGTGGTCGCGACAAGCGGTTGACACTGGCCACCAGGCGCGGCTCATGTGTTTATTAGCAAGTGGGTAAAATCAAGGTGGACAAAGGGGCATGGCGAAAAGTTTTCGGGGTGGCACGCCCAAAATGTCATTTTTAAGTTTTTTTCTTTAGGAAAAAATAACTAAATATATTTATAGGTAATGTTTGTTCAAACCAACTGCAATGTTACGTCATCAATGACACCAAGTGCAGATTTGCTATTGTCGTTATTGTTACGAAACATTGTACCTGATCTGAAAAAGCTATGGTTAATTATAAATAA
>MU183059.1:87159-103688 GCA_016904865.1 Pissodes strobi | reverse complement strand
GTTTTTCTGATTTTGGGTGTGACCTGCATGAAAAAGTATTTGATTGTTTGGGGAAAGACCAATACCAGCAGTTACGGCGGTTAAGTTCGCCATTTAGGGGAGAAGGAACACTAATCAGAAAAACAAATGTTATAAATATAAGCTTTATTGTTGATAATTTGTCCACTAATGATCCCACAAAATTCTAAAGGTCGATCGTTAGATGATAACGATCAGTTAGTTTAGGTTAGTGATTCTAATATTTTCTGGATGGTTGTACGCCGGATACCTAAAACATCTGATAATCTGCTAGTACTTACGTTAGGATCCATCATGATATGTCCCCAAACATCCGTTTCAACTGCTTCAGTTCGATCTTAAAGGGTTTTGACTAACACTTTTTTTGTTTTCCACACATCTAGTTTCTATTTTTTAACTAGACTAGCCACAAAAGTATGGGACACGTGTTTGTCAGGACTCTGATACAATCATTGTTAGGGAAAAAGAGCGAAATAATTTCAACTCTTTCTTGAATAGTGTCAAAAAGTTTTAAAAGTAATGACGTATACAGAAGTAAATAAAGCAGTAAATAAACTAGTTAAATTTTTTCATTTTTAGATGGCAATAGTGATTTGATTCGCATTTTTCGACTATTTTTATTAAAAACATTCTTTATCAGTTTTGTTGCAGATAACATCACTTTTAAACCTTAATTTCTCGAGAACTGTTCATCAAAAATTGAAAAATAGGGTGGCATTGAGAAATGATTGAATCCCCTTTAAATTCATGTATAACATGATACCCCTTTCCGTTTAAGATTTTTAGGGTGAAAGTTACCCCCGGTTAGAGGTTGTATCTGTGGCAATGATCATACCAAAAAAATAAGACCCCCTTGAAATTAACGTTAACGGGTCCTAGCGTTTGTCTGTTTTCTACATCATGAGATCGGAAATTTCGATGAAATATCTAATAGTATCGTTGATATTGCAATACTTAAATAATTAAAAATAAATCAGTAGAAAAAAACAGAAAAATAAACAAAAATTGAATTAGTTTCAGTAATATAATAACTTAAAGTGGCAAGGCCTCCACGTTTCCTTCCAGTAAATAAATATAACGTGCCACGCACTATTTGACCTTAATTAATCACTGTTTACAGTTATTATAAGTTAAGCAATTAATATTTACCAGGAGAATTGATATTCATTACGTGAAAAAATAAATATTATTTAATTTGATTATTTGTCTATAATACAGTAATCCTAATACATTCTTCTTGATAATAAGTTGAAGAATTTACGGTTATATTCTAGTAGCTCAGGTCAGCTTAGGTAAAGTTATGAACTAGCAGCAAAATAGATAGGACGACAGCCGAGCGAAAACCGTTAAATGTGAAAGTTTTGGGTTCGATTGCTGACCTAATTTTGCTGCTCGAATATTTTTTTGCCACCAAAATATTGAATATTTTGCTGGTCCATTAAATACATTTGTTATTCTAATTTTGCTGCTCGAATATTCTTTTTGCCAGCAAAATATTGAATATATTGCTGATTCATTGATTAGAAGTCAAAATGATCTGTAATTAATTTAATTCCATGCCAAATTAAAAAGCCAGAACCTGAGCTTATGCACCAAAGGTGTTTATTATAAGGATAAATATTATTCTAGACGTTATACTTATTCTTATCTAAATAGCGATGACAAATTAGATCTCTAGAATTAGAATTAATTTAATTATTTGCCATGTTAAAAAGCAGGAGGATATTCTTGAGGACAAAAAGTCTACAACATTCAAAAATATTATTCTAGATGCTCTACACACATACCTAAAAAATTTGAATAAAACACTGCACAAGATCTTAGATTAATTTAATTCTTTAGTATATTATAAACAGCTTAATAAAATTGTTTAGTTTGATCGCTGTGATTGACAAATTAATAAAGAAAAAACACAAGAACATTTTAACTAAACAATTTTATAACTCTACATTAGAATTAGAAAAGGAGCCGTTTAAATTTATCAATTATTATATTCCGAAAATTACAGATAAAATTTCAAAGAAATTAAATAAATTCGGCTGTAAAACAATTCAGGTTAATAAGAATAATCTAGGGAGAAGACTAATAAACAATAAAGACAAAATTGACAAACAATCTAAATCTGGAAGCTGTATACGTAGGATAAACTGGTCGAAACTTAAATATTAGAATTAAAGAACACAAAAAATCGATTTTACATAATATTAACTCTGGCATAGCAAAACATTGTATAGAAAATAACCATTTTATAGATACGAATAATGTCAAACTTTTACACACGGAAATAAAAAGCAAAAGGCTGAATCTTTTGGAGTACCTAAAATCCAAAAGTCACAAAAAACAGACGTTTTAAATACGAACGACCAACTGACCTTCTCTTTAAACACCTGCATAATAAGCAGTGCAATAAAAACAAAATACCGTCAGGCGGTTTAGTGGGGTGTAACAATTTTACATTTTAGTATACAACTACTCTTGATGAAGCCGAAACATATGTAGAGAAAAATATCTCACTAAATTATTTTGAAACATCTAAAAGCAGTGTACTAATTATCCCTAGTATTATTAGATGATTTAAGTTAGATTGAACTTTGAAACAATCATATGATGAGGTTATTTTCATGTAGAACTTCAATTCATCAGTAATAAGGGGAAACTGACTGTCTTTGAAGTGCAAATTCTAATCGTTAACGAATACCCCCAAATACAACCCTTGGCTAACGTAGGATGGCACATGAATGATTTGAGATTAAAAATTGTTGAATCGAACTATTTGTGATTGTTCTGTTAAATAACCCTTTAATTAGGAAGCAACGGACCGCCAACAGCTACATCTTCTAGCTTAGAGAGAAGAATATTGTGGTTAACCCAAACTCATGCCTTGCAAAAATCCTTATAGCTTGGGTGTACCTGAGAGCCTCCCTCAAAGGCATTATATAAGGTCTACATAGAGCAACATGTTCGGCATGGAAGCCAAACTCTCTTGAAATAATATGAGGGTAATTAGTATGGATGTTAAATATTTAGTTAATATATGTTCAGAAACTTTGTGAGTGGTACTCATAATGCTCAGATAACTTAGATCCTTTTGAAAGTGATATATTCAAAACAAAATATCGCGATCGTGTTGAAGAAATCTAAACTGTTGTGCAGAAATGGTAGGCGGCCATCCGGGCGTGATATCCTTTTGTGTTCAAGGAATTTAAACGCAAGTATGTATCTGATTTTCGAGTGCAATAGTTAGTGGCAATTCTGTTATTATTTTAAAATTGTGAATGTTGGTAACTTGAACAGGGCTTGCTACTATAAATCTGAACAAAATAGTTGGCAAACATATTGGCAATCTCAGATCCGGAACCGCTAACTCGCTAGGGGTATCGCTACTTCTTGTTTTTGAATTAACGTAGTTCTAAAGTTGTACAGGATTGGTTACTAGATAATTTTTCGTGAAAATAATAGAAGTAGATTTGAGTTGATATGGACTTTATACCCTTAAGACTTTGATCGATTCTTTAATAATAAAAGCTCTTCCCATATCCGCCAAGCTACGAAACGATTCCTCTATTTCCATGATATTATTAGGGGAGATTAAACACCATCAAATTGTGATTTTAACTTGCCGTCTTCTCTTTTTAACGTGCTTTTAGCCTCAATAAGTATAGATACATTTAATAATCCAGACTGGCAATCCATACGGAACAATTTAGGTTTTTTTTTTGTTTCAAGCTCTACAACCCTTATTTCAAATGCAGATAACTTGTTACATTCAAGTTTCTTGTGGACACGGCTACCGCATTAATCATAATGCAAAAGCCGGAAGCGTCTCTTTCTTCAATTTCACACTTGAATCAATGCATATATATGTCATAATGTTTTAGACTGAGTGCGATAAACATAAAAATTCACAATTCGGCCTGGGTTGTTGTAGGTGCGGACGAGGGGTGATTCACTTCTCGCAATACTGTCACAAACTCTCTCGCAATCGCCGAAATCACTATCGCAATCATTCGCAATCAACGCAATCATTTCGCAATCATCGCAATCGCTTCGCAATCCCCCGAAATCGATTCGCAATCCACGCAATCCGTCGCAATCCTATCGCAATCCATTCGCAATCGCTCATAATCCACAAAAATGTTCGTTAAAATAGATGATATAAAGTACCAAAGGAGCGGCTACATGCTAACTGGGTATAGTATTTGTCATAAACACGTATAAAAAATCGTTAGGTATTTTTCTCGGTATTTTTATGGTACGCGTTTGTTGACAACAATTGAATTCATTGTCGTCAATAATACAGGGTGTTATTTAAGTACGTAGCCAAACCTCAGGAGGTAATTCCTCAAGTGATTTTAAGATAAACATATAAACACATGTCCGCACTGTTTCCAAGATACAGGACGTCAAACTTAAGAAAAAATAGTTTTTTTTTTGTAAAAATCTTAATAAGATTCTTTTGGTCGATTTTGTTAAAATTCGGCAGTAGTATTTACATTACAAGGAGCTAATTTAGCCCTAATTAATTATTTTTAAGTCCATTGGCGTCCCGGAAGTCACTCACTTTTGAAAACTCACTTTTTTTTTCAAATTTAGCAACTAATAATACAACTTTCCTATCCCTTGTATTATCTTTGTATCTTGCTTAGTTTTTGAGAAAAAAAATCACCTTTTTTGTGATATAGTCTAGGGACATGTAATAAGTAGTGGTGTTTATTTTTTTCCCTAAAGAGTAAGAAAAATACGAAAATAATTCAAGGGACAAAAAAGTTGTATTTTTGGTTCCTTAATCCGAAATAAATACCAAAATTAGAAAGAAGTCAACGGCGTACACTACCGTTTTTTTTTTCTTAAAATTGAACACTCTGTATTTTGGAAACAATGCATTTCCGGACCTATGTTTATATAAACTTTTCGTCCTAAAATCACTCAAAGAGTGAACTTTGGCCGCGTACTTAAATAACACCCTGTATAATACCAGTTCGTATACAGAGTATCCCTTATACACTGCTAGCTATCTGACATGAACTATACTGAACTGGCATTGGAGTGGGAAATCTATACAGGGTGAAACAAATTTGCTTCTCACCATTAGGATCTCGGAAACCATAAGAGATACGAATTCTGTTACATGGGGGCAAAGTTGCGCAATTTAGGGGTCATCGATATGTCGTTGAGAAATTTAGAAAATTCCGACTATTTCCGGAGATATTCGTAGTAGACCGAAAAGCAGCTATTTCATTTTTATTTTTCCTGACTTTATTTGAAGATATAATATAACACGAATTTAACATTATTATTTGTTTATAAGATTGTAGTATCAATTTTTAATCTGACGTTTCGTGTCCTGGCTCCCATCATCAACTTCATTTCTTTAAATACACGGACCTGGATTTTCTATTTAATTTTTTAGAAGCTTTTGTTCTCCCAAACCAACGATGTCTCACACTTACTAATAAATCAACAAATCTAGATTTTTTCCATAAAAAATAATGTGTTAGACAGAGATAGGGCTATCTCGAGGGCAATCTTTTCTGACTCGATTTCACTTATGAGAATATTTGGTTTTGGGAAACCAAAGGCTTTTAAAAATGAAATAAAAAACACAGGTCCGTATTTAAAAAAAAGTTGATGGTGGGGGCCCGGACACGAAACGCCAGATTTCAAATATGATACTACCGTCTTGTAAAGGAAAAAAAATGGCAACAATAATGTTAAATTCATTTTATATTATCTCTTTAAATAAAGTCAAAACAAAATTAAAATAAAATAGCTGATTTTCGGTTTATTACGAATATCATTGGAGGTAGTCGGAATTCTGTAAAATTCTCAAGGGCATATCAATGACTTTTAAATTGCGCAACTTTGTCCCGGTTTAACATACTTCGTATCTCTTATGGTTTTCGAGATCCTGATGGTGAGAAAATAGTTTGTTTCACTCTGTATGGCAGAAAAAATAAATTTCACGTTCCATTTAAAATTTGACATTTGGCTATGATGGTAGAGAAAAATCGGAATGAGTGGCAACACTGCCGATATCATTTTGAAACCAGGAACTTCCGAATCCGAAGGATTTAATTTTGTCGCAAAAGAATTTGTGGTTTCCAAATAAAACAGGGGTTTCCAAACTTATGCCGCACTCTGTATGTGTTCTACTGCTACATAAATAAATCTGACGTATATTTAGTAAGACATTAATTTTTTACTCCCACTCGACTTTCCACTGACACACCCCTGTATGAGAAATTCCACCACCATCAGTTTTAAATTTTTAATTAAGTAAACGATATTGTTGCGACAAAAACCTACATATCGATTTTTATAAAGATATCTGAAATACATAATTTAAACTCAGTTTTAAAGATCATAGATAAAAATTATAATATGGCCTCCAAAATATTTTTTATATGTACCGAACCGAGGTATGAACACAAAAGCGCAAATGCTTAAAATAGTTTTTATTTAATATCCTTAATATCTTAACTATGAATATGAATCCGAGTATGAATCTCGGTATGAATCAAGATATAGAAGGGCAAACGGTAAACGAGGAAGACAGACAAGATATTGACAATGAAAATAATGCATTTGAGGATTTATAAGGTATTACCTCGGGTATTACTGAGTTAAATATTAAGTAGCAAAAAGAAACAAAAGGAAGATCGTTCTTTTCTAGGTGTTAAAGTCAACAAAGAAATGCTAGTAGTGAAATCCACTCGTTTATTGGCTCTTTTCTAACAAGCTAGGAAGACTTTCAAGCGAATGGGGAGGTTCCTTGAAAAACAAAAATATAAGAAGTAAAAGGAAGATAAAATATCAACAAAGGCTGTATTGATATACGTTTGGAAAATTATTATGCAGTATGTTATTTACGGACATGGTAGATTGGTAGAGTTGTAGAGGATGGATTGATAAGAGCTCCAACAAAATTAAATTCCTTAAAGTCGTCCCTCGACATCTATTTGGCCAAAAGAGAAAAATGAAGACATTCAAATAGTGGAAAATAAGTTCACATTTTATGAGATAATACCACTATTGAAAAATGAGCATTTTTTATCTAAAACGGCATCAAAAATTAGAAATGGAACAGAAATTTAAGGCTGCAAAAATAGCTTCAAAGATTATTTGTAATTAAATGCACAAGTTCTTATTTCTGATTTTGGCTGTCTTTCTGACTTGCTATTTTTGAACTAGACCATTTTAAAGTTAATTTATTGACGTTAATTTTGCGTATTGGGGTCATACTTACCTATGTTTTTTTTTGATTTTTTGATATGAATTTTTTAAATATTTGTATCTATTTTGCATTAAAGCACAGTCTAATCCAAATCAGCTATGTTTTTTTCTGTTTATCTTATAATAAATTTGAAACAAACAACTGAGCATCACAAAGCAGTGAAATAAAACACCCTGTATACCGGGTGACCGCGAGATTACTAACCAGGCGTTTAGTGATTTTTAAATGAAACACCGGACAAATTTTTGCGGTATATTAACTATTAAACTACTAAAACTTTCACTTTCAGTTTACCTGTAGGTAATCCGGAAATGTTTAAATTTGACACTTAACCAGCATCCACTTAAATAATTTTAGTAGCACGTCCTGTATCCGAAACTATCATAGATAGGTATAGGGAGAGTTACATGACTTAGATTTTGATGAATAGGTAAAATCGAAAATAGCAAAAATATACAGGTTGTTCCATTTAAAATACCTAACACAGTTTCCATTACGTCGGGTATGATCAGAAGTGATTAATTACTGTTTTTACGCCTACTTTTTTCCTTATAGCCGTTCCTGTAAGCTCCCTAAATCTCAAAATATATATTTCTAATGACGTTAAAAACGCCTGATCAGTGGTCAGTATAATCTCGAGGTCACCCGGTATACCTGTATAATTTTTGAACCAAAACATTCAAGAGATTTCCAAAAGGCCACAAATAAGCTATTTCATTTTGATGTTACCTAAAATTATCCTGTTCACAAAGTTGTCATAAACATGAATCCATTGCCAGAACCATGTCTCTGTGCTCATTGATTTGATTCATAATAATTAACAAAATATAATAGATAAACTACCCTAGAACTTTTGTATTTCTTTTTTAATTTTTAGGATAGCTTTTAATTGGGGCTCAAAATTTGAACGTGGTTGATAATGTAAAATATTTTATCTCTATTGATGATTTTTGTTTAATCAAAGTCCATGTTTTAACAATTCTAATTTCTATATTTTCATATTAAAGAATATTTCTAGTTTCCAAATCTACCTATAGTTCCCTAAACCCGAGCGTAAAACTAAGTATACGTTTTGCAATTTGCAAGATACTTTAAAAGAACATGAAAACGCTTTCGCAATCTTTAGAAATCCCTCGCAATCCTTGGAATTCTCTCGCAATCTTATACACAAACTCGCAATCTGTCGCAATCCCTCGCAATCTTTCGAAATCCCTCGCAATCCCTCGCAATCTTTCGAAATCCCTCGCAATCTTTCGAAATCCCTCGCAATCCCTTACTTTTCGCAATCTTGTCACAAATTTTACCCTAGTGACTACCCCCTCGGGTGCGGAATATAAAAAGTTATCAACAATACCGTTTGGGGGTTGGGGTTCGGATCCTTCGGTGAAATGCACTTAAACAAAATTTTATCTGTTTTCATGCAGAACTTCTGTTTCGGTATTCTGAATAGAACTGTACAGTAGTTATTACCTAGATAAAGATCTGGGGTTATGATTTTATGGAAAATTCGATTATAATATTAGCGCAATCTTAGTATGCACGGTTCCAGTAGCTGGAGCAAGTACTAAAGCCAGTGATTAAAATATAGTGAGTTGAACCGTGTAGACACTTTGATTTAGTAGGTACTCAAGCAAGTAGTTTTCACCACTTTTGTTCTTCGACTAGCTGAAGGGGACTGGACGCCTAGTTTAGCCGGTTTTAGTAATGTATATGTAAGAAATACACTGCTGAAAATCACGTTGTTTTTTTGTACTGTTGTAATTAGTCTATTTTGCAATTTTTGAATTACGTTCGGCCATTCTGCTTTATCGGTTATTTCTATTCTAAGTAAATTGATAACTGTTCCCATATAACGTTTCACCTGTCCATTGCCCCGCGGGGCACTTTTAGCAACAACATGTTGTTGAATGCCCATGTTCCAAGAGTAATTTTTTTTAACTAACTTATCGGTAAAAATTTGTACCTCTATTGGAAATTAATCTTTTCGTAATACCAAACATATTTAAATATCAGCATTGCACATTTCAGTACCGAACAAGCCCTTAAGTGGCACTAAAAATAAAAATTTGGAAAAAACTCAACCAAAAGCAGGAAATGAGTTTATAATTGTCGGCAGAAATTAGGAACGAACGGTCCGACGCAGTCTGCATGAACTACCTGTAAAGGGATGGGTTTCTTATCAATGTGTAGTTTTCCCTGCTTAGGCCCGGTGAATTTTTGCTGACAATGGACTTCAAACTATGGTCGCAATTTTTTTTTTACAAAATTAGTCATTATTGGGAACCAAAAGTAATGATTTATTTTCTAAAATGTTTTATCTGTCACTAGGTTGCATTGTTCATCATGAAATAATCCTAATAATCACAAACGACTATACCTTTGGGCATACAAGTCCAATAAATCAGCGGGTTTTGACCCGGATTTATTTATTTTTTATTATTTTGACAGAAATATTGATCTGTTAATCGACCATCTAGAAGCTTTTACTTAATTTTCGATGTTTCGCTGTCATGTTTTTCTGCTTTCTTTAACCAATTGCTCATTGAAATAACATTAACATCCCTAACTACGTAAGTGTCAGGTTCAGCGACATGATTAATTAAATTTCTACTAAAATAATCGGCGTGTTCTAAGCACCTTTACTTTTCGGCAATCAATGTCGAAATCAAATGATTGTAAATAAAGCCTCCATCTGGTAACCCTAGGAAAAGTTCTTTTTTTTTGAATTTAGTAATACAAGCTGTTCTTGAAAATAATTCTAGTATAAATTTAGGAACTTAATTAACAATGCCCATAAATTGTCCTTTAAATTGTCTATCTGATCTTAAATTAGCGGTAAAAGATATCTTTCTTTAATCGTCAATTTATTAAGTGCTCTAAAATCACAACACATGCGTGCAATGCTATCTTTTTTTATGTACTAGAATAATAGGGCTTGCATTCGATGGACAACTTTCTTGGATAATATTATTTTAAAGCAAATCTTTTATTATTAATGTTACTTTTTCGCGCTCACACAACGCCATTCTATAAGGGTGAAAATAGCTTATTTTATCTTCTTTAAGCTTTCTACTTAATTCGGCGGTGGTTATTGGCCACACAGAATTGCCTAGCGTAATATTACTATTGTACTTAAACAGTAAGAATATTAAAATTTTTAAATCACTACCAACTAAAGAACTATTTACAGTTCTGGCGAAATCTTCACATGAATTTTTCTATCGGACTTCACTTATCCCTACGAATAATTCGACTACTGGCGCGATTACTAGGCATTTCGGCGGCGCGGCGCCTTTATGATTATACCATCAGGTATCATAACAGGATTGTTGACTATATAGACACAAATTTCAAACGCAGTGCCTTTGCTCCCGACTCTTAAGTTTGCTTTACTATTTACTAATACATCATTACTTCCGATAGCCTTTAAAGCTAACAACGCAGGGTCTAAATGACATTCTAATTTTCTTTAGCGACTTCTTCAGACAATAAACTACACTTCGCTCAAGTATTTATTAAATACTTGAGTTAGATGCCTTGAATGGTAAAAGCTATGCCAAAATTGCGCTCCAAATTTACGCAAAAGTAATTAATTCCTGGCGAAGTCAGTTGGTCACATTTTTTTTTAAACAATCAGTGGCGTAATGACCACGGTTTTTATAATACGCGCAAACGACGTGAGCTTTATTTTTCTCTAATGCAGAGTTGAAATTATGAAAATTATTTTTTTTAAGACAATGTCGACTTAAATGGCTCTTTTTGCAAAAATAACAGGTGTTCGTAATAATTAAATTGTCTTTGGTATCTTTAGAAGAAAATGTAGAATGAGGTCTTTACGATGTTATTCCCTGACGACGAATCAGATTCAGAAATTTTGTGATTTGCCAAAAGGGTAAGGAGTTGACTGACCGATTCTATATTGCTATTGAACGCAGCAGTTTTTACATGAATATCAGTAATATCGTCAATAACGATCTTCAAAATTTGCGTCATGTTTAACTCAAAAATAAACGCGCTTATAAGAAATATTTTCTCTCTGGTATACTCACAGTATAAATTTGCATCGTCGCTGGTGAACAAACTCGCCCTCCGCAACTTTTCGTTGAGGTTGCGCTTCGCAGGATAAAGGCTGCACAACTAGGTCCTCAACAAATCCTAGGTTTGCTGTGCAGGTTTCCATGTTGATAACCACTCCTTAGCTTCTCCAACTGAGCCACTTGAACCTCTAGCCAACAGTTCATTCTTCGCCCAATGGAAAATTTGGAAAGTTCTTCCAGCTGATCACACCATTTCGAAGCTCCTTCCTCGTTTCGAACAGGATCAAAAATCAGAATGTTTGTTGAAGTTAACACCGCGCTATATCCTCATCCTTTAGTATTCTAAAAGAGTCTGTAAGGATTTTGGCGAATTCCTCCATATTTTCACTCAAATGTAGATTATCGACAAACACTCGAAATTAATAAAGCGGAATTGTTTATTTTCACTCTGTGTAGTTCACGTCACTACTTTTTTGCACCTCTGTGACGCTTCTAGTGAGATGATCAATCTCACAACACTTGGAATTTTTAAAGACTTATTATTTTAATTTACACTGTGCAGCTCGCATCGCGACGACTTTACACCTTTGTGGTACTTTTAGTAGTTCTATTCCACTTCTGATGTAAGAAATACACGAAAATAACTTCAGAGAACTATTTAATTTCAGAAATAATTAAAAACGATAAAGCCGAAATATTTTCTTACGTCTTCACGGACCGCAAGAGAGAGAGTGTCCCTTCTTTACAAAGTCCCTTCTCAAGTCCCTAATACTATGAATTCTCTATAATCTAAACATAAACATAAGACAGGTCAACTAAATCGTAAATTACATGAAAACGTTAAACCTAATAGCTCTTAAACAATAACACAACACCCTTAGTTAGTTTCGTCACCACATGGCACATAAATCGTCTGTCAGGATGACGTCTGGTGGTCGATTCTCTGGAAAATGCTCACATATATATTAGTAAGATTTGAATTTTAAAAAGGTGCGGAGTGCATGACTTTGTAATGTCATCTCGTTGGACTTAAGAAACAACCGTTAAATGTGTGCAAAATACCGAGACTAACTGTGTCTATGGAACACAAAAATTTCAGTTCACAAACACAAGCAAGTAAGGGAAACAACCTTTCACAAAGATTGGGCTGAGGGGAAAATAAAACACGTGTTTCGATCTCGACTAATCGTTTTCATAGATAAATATATAATCGTTTTACTTTAGTAACAACTGCCAACATATTATAAACAGGAATGTGTTGTCAACATACCTGGCCAAGACACATTAATTTTTATATTTTGATGTACTAATAAATAAACAAATATTTTAATATATAAAGAGAACTGAGGTAAAATGAAATTTATATTAAAAATATGACCTGGGCATTTCCTGTACTGATATAATGTTACCAAAACTTTAGACCTCACAATAAACCCCAAAAATAATTTGGTTTTAAATTTTAGGAATATCTACTTGCTGACAAAAATATGTCAATATATCCAGTGGCCATTTCATTAATGGCTTCATTTATGTCAGCTGTCACAATATTGGGAGTGTCCAGTGAAAATTACTCATTTGGATTCCAGTTTGTGCTGATTTATTTAGGACATTTAGTATTTACGCCCATTGCAGTGTATCTGTATTTACCAGTATTCTTCAAGCTTCAGACTACAAGTGCGTATGAGGTACGTAAAAATATGCAATGTATTTTTATTATTTATACCCAATAAACACAAGTACATCTTTTGAACGCACTAAAGACGAAAACTGTGGACGTAATGTACAACTTTTATACATACGGTTTCATCCATTTTACATCTTTAAGACGTATTTCATTGGTCCAAATTCCAACGTTTTTAACGTATTAAAGACGTATTTTATATAGCCATAAAGACCAAACTGAGACATCTTATAGACGTTTTTAAGAAGGTTTTTTTGTACGTCTTATTGATAACTAAAATAAATTTTATTAGTTGGATCATGAAAAGTGATACTGGTCTTAAAAATTTATACATGGCGATGAGATTGTTCTGACCTTCCTCGATTATTCCGTCATTTTTAAACACATTAAGATTTGGGAATATTTAGAAGTTAAAAATATCAATAGTTACAGGACATCCTAAAAAAGTGTGACATGTACAAGTTTGGCATATTTTGTACTTGTAAATTTATTTTTAATTTGTTCCATAACAAACCCTTCTAAACATCCCCAAATCATGTTTTTTTTTTCAATAAAATTTTCTTTATGTTTAAGAAATTTAAAAGTTATTTTCCTTTCCACTTTATAAGATGTCAATAATACAATTTATATTTGGGCCAAGTCAAAGTATTTAGTTTTATCATTTTGGTTCATATATAAAAATATCAATATGATTTTATCTCAATCCTAAAATATAGTTAACCAAAACCCTTTTAATAAACGTATTTCCTTTATCAAGAAAAACATTCGTAATTATAATCACAAAACCTTCCTTTAAAATAAAACTATAACATCAAATCAAAAACAAGTTAATTACAATTTTTATTATCATTATAAAGACCATACATGAAGATGCCTTGATTACTTATGATGAATAAATGTTTCATTTATTTTTTGCATGGCCCCTGTCGCCAGCCCGACGTAACCACCCTGCAATACTAGTCTCTGTTTCCTTGGTGTCTTTTATTTTCGGACATTTTAAGGAAGACTCTAAAATGATAAAAAGAGCCAAACTACTTAATTGAAAAATGACAAATGACAAATGTCATAAAAACGGTGGTAGTTGCATATATTATACTGTGTTGAACAGTAACAAAAGGAATGATACTTTTTCTTTACAAATATGAAGTTTGACATAAGATATTTTAAATTGGTATCAGAGTAAGTAGCTGCATAATACTCTTCACTTAATAAAATTGAAATCTATAATTGTATGTGAAGCTGCATAAGCAACTACTGCAATTTGCACGGATCACAATAACCCTCATTATGAGGATATACTATATAAATTCAATATGAGAATATACTATAAAAATAATAAAAAAAGATAATTAGTTTATTTGCCAATTAAAAGTTTGGATACTTCTAAATTAATGAAGCTTTTTTTTATCTCGCCTACCCAGCCAACTATATTCCATTGCTAACTCATTTACCATTAACATGCTTAGGGATCGCTTTATGTACTCATAGTTATTATTTCCTCCCACTTGACACATTTCATTTACCTAGAAAGAATTATTACTATTATTAAAGCAACAAGTGTAAAACAGTAGTTTATGTAACAAGTGGCGTGGCCACTCGTGCCTGCGGCACGCGCGAGGCCCTTCGGGCCTCGTTTGTGTGACCTTTGGTCACACATTATTGCCACGCTCCTATCCGTACCGTGGCCTAAAATTAGAAAGCCCTTATAATTAGAGTTACCAATCGCTAGTCTAATTTTACCGTGATAAATTTCTAATTGGTTGCCATGGTAACCAGTAGGTCAACGTCAATCGTTATTTTTTTTTAATCTTTACCTAAATACCAAATATCAAATCTCTAAGTCGTACAATTGACGAATTATGACGATTTTTTACTTTGTTTTTGGTTACCATAGCAACCAATTTTTTAGAATGAAATTATGCTTCATAAAGAATCCTAAGTACCATACTATATATTTTATTAGTTATATACATATTATTAATTGGTTGCCATGGTAACCGACTTGTCAACGTCAATCGTTATTTTTTTTTAATATTTACCTAAATACCAAATATTAAATTTCTAAGTCGTACGATTGACGAATTAAGACGATTTTTTTTTATTTTTTTTGGTTACCATAGCAACTAATTTTTTAGTATCATATTTGGCTTCACAAACAATCCTAAGTACCATACTATATGTTTTATTAGTGATATACATACTATTAATTGGTTGCCATAATAACCGACTTGTCAGCGTCAATCGTTAATTTTTTTAAAACTTTACCTAAATACCAAATATCAAATCTCTAAGTCGTACAATTGACGAATTATGACGTTTTTTTACTTTTTTTGTTTACCATAGCAACCAATTTATTAGTATCAAATTAGGCTTCATAAACAATCCTAAGTACCATGCAATATCTTTTATTAGTGATTTACATATTATTAATTGGTTGCTATGGTAACTATGTTGTCAACAAAAAATGCTTACATACTTTCACCTCTACTTATAAATTGATACCGAAAAAAGGAAAAGTTGGTCCTTGTTTACACTAACAAAAATGCCAAAAAATGGTAACTTGTCCTGTTTTCACACCCTGTATATTAACAGATCGTAACCAAAATCAATAGGCTTCGAGAGTTTGTGGACCTCTACCTCTATGCCAAATTTCAAGTCGCTATCTTCAAAATAGCGACCTGTAAATGCCAAAAAACGGTAACTTGTCCTGTTTTCACACCCTGTATATTAACCGATTGTAAACAAAATCAACAGGCTTCGAGGATTTTTGGACCTCTACCTCTATGCAAAATTTCAAGTCGCTATCTTCAAAATTGCGACCTCTAATGGCCAAAAAACGGCAACTTGTCCTGTTTTCACACCCTGTATATTAACCGATCGTAACCAAAATCAATCGGCTTCGAGGGTTCGTGGACTTCTAACTTTATGCCAAATTTCAAGCCGTTATCTTCAAAATTGCGGCCTTAAATGCCAAAAAAACGGTAACATGTCCTGTTTTCACACCCTGTATAACAATTAGAACAAAAGGGCAAAGTAACAAAAATACGTGTCTTACCGAATACTTACATTTGACATAAAAAAAGAATATTATCCTTGTTTACACGGACAAAAATTGCAAAAAACGGTGACTTGTCCTGTTTTCACACCCTGTATATTAATCTATCGTAACCAAAATCAATAGGTGCCTAGGGTTTGTGGACTTCTACCTCTATGCCAAATTTCAAGTCGCTATCTTCAAAATTGCGACCTGTAATTGCCAAAAAATGGAAACTTGTCCTGTTTTCACACCCTGTATATTAACCGATCGTAACCAAAATCAATAGGTTCCGAGGGTTTGTAGACCTCTACCTCTATGCCAAATTTCAAGTCGCTATCTTCAAAATTGCGAACTGTAAATGCCAAAAAACGGTAACTTGTCCTGTTTTCACACCCTGTATAACAATTAGAGCAAAAGAGCAAAGGAACAAAAATACGTGTCTTACCGAATACTTTCATTTGACATGAAAAAAGGCAAAGTTGGTCTTTGTTTACACGGACAAAAATGCCAAAAAACGCCAAA
>MU183059.1:0-55481 GCA_016904865.1 Pissodes strobi | reverse complement strand
CGAAACATTGTACCTGATCTGAAAAAGCTATGGTTAATTATAAATAAAACTAAAATACTTAATAATATTCTTCAGATAATTCTCGCACCTTTTATGTAGCTATGTGTTTGTGAATAAAATCGACTACTCTATCCTTCATATAAGTTTTTGCAAACGCAATGCGTATGCCAATATCAGCCAATTAATATTAGTTTTTCTTTGACTAACCTGTAACCCAAATGCCTTGCAATATAATATTTGCTAATAAAAAAAATTAAACTAAAATTAGGTGGGTCATTGACCAAATGACCTTACTGAGAAGCCGCGCCTGCTGGCCACTACGGTGTCTTAAATTCAACCTGTCTTTTTTTTAAATCAGTCATAGAGCATTGAACATGGAATGACTGATTACATATTTTGTAATAAAGAGAAGACGCAGGCGGCGCGGCGTTCCCGTCGTTTACAAAACTGTCGTCGTTATTGGGTACACCCAATATTAGGTAGTAGAGAACAAAATGGTAATTTTTTCTCGCTATTTAATGATTTGAAACTATACGAGGACAAGTTTTTCGAATATTTCAGAATGAGTCCGAATACGTTTGTTAGAACCTCACTTACAACATCAGAATTATTACGCTCTTTCTGTACTTCTAATGGGCGCAAAACCTTCACTCCAGCTTAGAAGGAACTGGGAGTGAATAATTCCAAACCGAAAGAAAAAATTTTTATTTTGGGAATAAAAAAAATTATATTGAACGAATTAAAGTATGTCAATGCGTAGGCTAAAACGAGTTGTCGCCGAGCGTATAAATTAGGCCCTAGCTCAAATGCCAGAAAGTAGGGGTGGGTTAATTTATTTGAGGCGCCACGGGCTTGTAGACAGCACAAGCGAGAAATGACCCAAAGTTGAAATATCGAACTAAGCTTCTCGACAAAATAAATGAATACCAAAAATTCGTTATTTGTTTCTATCAAGAAAACCGGTCAATAAAACAACAAAAATAAATTAGAAAATTAGATCAGGTATATATAAGCCGGCAATTTATCAGTATTAATAATGGAAAATAACTACTCAAAAATTAATCAAAAATCAAAGTCGATAATAAGCAAGTACCCAAATTAACCGAAAAACTAAAGTCGGTGAGAAACAAATACTAAAAAATTAATCAAAAATAGCTAAAGTAAGTGATAAACAAATACTCGAATGTTAATCAAAACTAAATCAAGAACGTTTCAATTATTGCGCGCAAATAATAAAAAAACATACTTACTGAAGCGGGCCTTTCCTTTGGAGTTGTAATCAAGATTTAATTAAATAAAACAGATAAATAAACAAACAAAGGAACGGTTTTATTACTACTAATGAAGTATCACAACTGGTCATAAGAAAAATGAAGATCAAAGGACGAGAAAATTTCAGCAGATCAATTTTTATGGTAACACTGTATTTTTAACGAGAAAAGGTAAGCTTTATTCGGTTACTTGAAGCGATAAATTACACGCTTTATCTTAATCAACGTCGAAATATTCAATAGTAATTTACGACGAACGCTTTATGCTATAATAACAAAAGAAAATAGCGTCAATATTGTAGGAAAATTCATGTAACTCGAATATTCACTTAATCAAAGATTAATTCACGGTCGTCGAATCATGATCCGCTACAATGCCGTATTACTAACTAATTATGGTTATTCGGTTTAGTTAAGCTACGTTGATAACTGCCGCAAAAGCAATATATAAAAAAACTAGTTAGACCTGGCGTTATTATAGCCACCAATCAATAACAGACCTTAACGTTTGCCAATTTATGTCAATTTACGCGTAAGTAATCCCCGGTCAAGTTGCGGTAGGACAAGGATAAAGAACCGTTTGTTTGAATATAAAAAACAACAAAGGCCACAATAAAAATTAACTATAACGCAAAGTCTACTATGCCGTATCAACACTAGTAGTTATCTGATCTACGGTTATCTAACGTAAGCCAGAAATCGTGAAAATTAAGAATAATAATAAAACTAGTTCGGCCTACAACGTTATTGCGTCAGTCAATTAATAGTTCAAAAAAAAATTGATCTAAAATCTGATTTGTTCTATATCAAACGGATCTATCTGAATTTTACAATTTGATTAAATTAAATCAAGCATCTTAGGCTAGACAAGATTAGCCCAAAAATTCAAAGGTTATTTAAAGATAATGAGAATAACTAAATGTTACCTTAATTATGGAGAAAAAGTTAAAAAGTTAATCTTTATTCGAAAACAAAGCCAAAAAAATAATACTAATTAGAGATTTAATTACACGCATTTGTCGCAAAATATATGGATAAAAAAATAGAAATTGCTCACTTGGCCGATGAGTAACTCCTCAGGCAGCTTCCAGAAAAGAACTGCTCACGGTAGAAAGAAGACTTCCTTGACAGGCGAAGGACTGCAAGACTCTATACAGGTAGTACCGCTAGACAGGCGTAGCCAAGGAACACCCTGTCGCTAACAATGCTTGTCGATTACAACACATATTCAAGGGTTGTTATATGTGCCGTGTTCAAGGTTCCACATGTAACTCTTAATTGACGAGCATTATAACTCGATAATCAAAAGCATCCATCAAGGAAAAAGATAAATCAGAAAAAAAATGATAATTTACCTGTGTAGGGGTAGCCAGTTGCTTATCGCTAGATAGCTTTCAGTTGGGCTAGTGGGCCTCTGTAAGAGATTAAAAAGGTAATTAAAAATCCGCCCACGTGCTTCACAATGCTGAAACGATGGCGTTCACAGAAAGACAAAAACATGCACAAAAAAACTCAACTCACCTTGCAAAAGCAGCATTCAAATCCCACAAAGGGCAATTTCAGACACCAACACTTATAAAAAGATAAGGCACAACTAAAGACTGAAACTGTTAAAATGACCCGGTTGGAAAAATCCCGTCAATAGGTAAAATCAAAAATTAATTCCAACCGGTGTCCAAAATGGCTTCTCGACTCACAAGATCGACGTAAGGAGTGACGCCAAGCGATCGGAACCTTGAAACGCAGCCGGGCACGCGAGAATTCCCACCTCGAAAAACTCGCTTAACTAATGAATGCACGGCATGACCAATCACATGTTCCTCTCAATAATTAATCCAAGTGAATTAAACGATGAAAATCTGGGATTTCGATGTATAGGCATCCACCAAAAAAAAACTACTCAGAGTAGCCAAAAGGGCGTTGTCATTAAGCCACTCCAATTAATAGAATTTCCCAATTATTCAGAGGCAATTAAATAACTCGTCGAAGCGAGGTCGGCCGGAATATCTACGAGGGTTTTCCGCTATTAACCACGGAGGCGCTCGGAGCCATATGAAGGGTGACGAATTCAAGGGTTATTTACGCATCGATGTACGCTAGTCAAAACGGCCTGTGACAACCTCCTCTCCTACGATAGCAGGGAAACTTCCTAAAAAGTTTGACGACGATAATAATAAGAACTGAGAATTGAAAATGTCCAGAAGTAGAAGACATGTGCCTGGCGAAAAGCATAATCAACCCTATGCTTCCTACACATATATTAGAAATAAGAAGAGAGGATTAAAACACTTCCGTGTGAAAGTACTCACTTGTTTTCACCGTATCATGGATCTGTATAATCCCATGAACAAAAAAAATGCATACAATAAGACAAGGTAAGGTAAGGCAACAAAATAAGATAAGGTAAGGCCACAAAATAAGATAGGGTAAGGTAACAAATCACCAATCCATGACCAATGGATTTCATAACACCAAACCAAATAAAACTATAACCAACAAGAAGAACCTACAACTAACAAGAAGAACCTACAACTCACGGATTTTCGAGCAGTACCCCACAGGTGAGAGACCGGATGCTCCCGAGGACGAGCCAGGGACGCTCCGGAAGTGATCATGGCGGTAACCAGCCTAAAAGTAATGGAACACGGCTGGTGGCTGGCATTGCGTACCCCAATGAGGCCTGGGGAACCTCGTATACCAGCCACACCAAGACCACACCCAAAAACGACACCAACACGTCCCCGACAACATCGACCACCCACCCGAGGAATACCCCTCGGAAGGTGAAGTGAAGAAATAGAGAGACGAAAGGGAAAAGGAAAAATCAACAGGCAAAAAAAAGAATTAAAAAGAAGATAGCCCAGGTGCTCCACCACCCACAAGGGAGTATGCTATAGCGCACACCAAGCTTAAATATCCTATCCTAACCAATCCGACAGCCGAGAGGAAAACAAAAAAAGATGACTAGGTTATCCTAACGACGGCGCTGCCACCAACCTGCTAGAATCGGACCAACCAGAGCTCAGGCAAAAATACCGAGACCACTGACAGCTACGACGGCTAGTATAGCTTTATATCAGTGGCCCCGAGTATTTCGACAACAGTAGCCACCACCCTCGCGGCGGCCTTTAATCCTTGCCATCGGAAAAAAGGTGACTCCGGGGCGTCAGGCGATGAGCCCCCGATGGCGTTCATAGAAAGACAAAAAAAATGCACAGAAAAACTCAACTCACCTTGCAAAAGCAGCATTCAAATCCCGCAAAGGGCAGTTTCAGACACCAACATTTAAGAAAAGATAAGGTACAACTAAAGACTGAAACTGTTAAAATGACCCGGTTGGAAAAATCCCATCAATAGGTAAAATCAAAAATTAATTTCAACCGGTGTCCAAAATGACTGCTTGACTCACAAGATTGACGTAAAGAGTGACGCCAAACGATCGGAAATCCACCTCGAAAAACTCGCTCAACAAATAAATGCACGGCATGACCAATCACATGTTCCTCTCAATAATTCATCCAAGTGAATTAAACGATGAAAACCGGGGATTTCGATGTATAGGCTTCTGCCAAAAAAAAACTACTCAGAGTAGCCAAAAGGGCGTTGTCATTAAGCCACTCCAATTAATATTTCCCAATTATTCAGAGGCAATTAAATAACTGCGCGGGATGCTTAACCGATCAACCAATCAAAAACAGTATACGCTAGGAAAGCCGGAAACAAGGCCTTTTACCACCGACTTTATTTTCATGCGCTAAATTCAATTAGTTCGAAATCGAATTGTTTAGCAACGCGAATTTTATTTTCATTTCTCGATCTAGAAATCGTCGAAGCGAGGTCGGCCGGAATATCTACGAGGGTTTTCCGCTATTAACCACGAAGGCGCTCGGAGCCATATGAAGGGTGACGAATTCTAGGGTTATTTACTCATCGATATACGCTAGTCAAAACGGCCTGTGATGGGATACAAGAACGAGGCTGAAAGATTGGCGGTTACATTAAATAATGTTTCATCTTTTTTCCTTAGCGTTGTTTTAAAATACAAATTTAGTATAAATGATAGAGGTAACTAGTAACTAGAAATTTATAAATAGGCAGCTTATTGTACTGATCGACACTTTAGGCATATTTCCTCCCAAGCTTTGCGTTTCTCATCGCGGTCAGAATACAAATCTGACTGCATGCCCCAAATAGCAGAACGATTTTTAATTTCGGTAATAAATAAATCTACATAAAAATTATTTACAGCCATTTTTGACTGTACCTACTGTAGTATATGCTATTAGAACCCAACTGATTAGTATTTTCAATTTTGATACAGTGAAGTGGCTCGGTGGCGTGACCGTGTGTGCCTCGGAAATAGTGTAGCCGGCGCCGGCGTTGGATTCGAGCAGCGAGACAGGGCCACTCCCACAATTTGTCGTTTAGCCCTGCCACTTCAAACGCCGTGTGTGCGCCGAGCCCGTTTAAAACGTATTAAAGTACCAGCCCACAGCGTGTGGCAGCCACAAGTGGCTGTGTTTGAGACCGGCCTTAGTCTGCTAGTGCTAACAGACATCTAAGCATCGTATTGGTAATGGCAAAAGAGATCTTGGCGACACGTCTGCAAGACTCAGATCTGAGTTAAAAAAACGAACGGATGAATGTGAAGGATTGTTTATCCGGGAATAACTCCGTATGTGTGTTTTTTTTTTAAATATATCCAAGTCTTGCAGATGTTTCGTCCAAGTCTCACTTGGCATCATCAATGCGTTGTCTGGTAGTAGACTGAGGGTTGATGTGATTCTGCTAGATCAGAAAAACCTTTACCAGCGGCTGAGACTTATCACCGCAGACAGGATCAGATTACAATGATTAATCAAGATTTGGGGACATTTCGAACCTGGGGCGACAGGAATTTGGTCCAATTCAATGCAGCAAAAACCCAAGCAGTCACGTTTACCAAGAATGCCAATACAGCGGGCCCTGATATCATTATGGCAGGATCGACCATTCCTTCATCCTCGTATTTGACTATTGTGTGTCTCGGTCAACAGCAACATGTCCTGGCATGACCACGTTGCTAACATCGCAAAATCAGCCTCGCAGAAGCTTGGTGAGCTATTTCGCACCAAAAAACTATATACACCGCAGCAGCTGCTCTTGCCCTACAAAGCGCAAATAAGACCGTGCTTAGAATATCGCCCACACATTTAGGGTGCCGCACCTAAGCACATCCTAGAGCTGTTGGATTCCATTCAGAAGAGAACTGTGCGTCTCGTTGGCGATCCGGAGTTGACCCGGAATCTGGATAGTGTGGATTCCCAGGATTTGGCCCGCATCTTCCCGCCCCCCGGCAAAACTTGTCAGACAGTCGAGACAGATAAGAGCGCACCCGTTCGTTGTACAACTGGAAACACCTAGAAGTCGCTTTGCAAGGAATCCTTTGTTTGGCGCACTGCATTACTGTGGAACTCACTCTCAGAACATCTGATTCTGTTTCCCCCTAGTCTCAACCTACAACTATTCAAGAACCGTGTCAATCACATCTTCGCACACACATCGCTCGTCGAGTACCATAAGATCTCCCTTTAGTGTGTGTGCCACTGCCATAAAAAACAGTTTACAATTGTCAAAGTTGAATTTGTGTCCCGTTTGATGTTGAAAAAGAGCGGATGTTATGTGTTTGTTTTTGATGGCTAATATATGTTCATCTAGCATGTCCAAGATTCTCCAGTTTATGGCAGGTTCCGCATGCTGCACTGTATATTCCTTGATTTTCCAATTTGACTTTCGGCTTAGGGTTCCTTAGAGTTGTTCCTATGGTTTGTAGTGGTTTGTATGCAGTAGATATTTTGTTTTCGGAGAATTCGACCAATTCTGTCAATTGTTCTCTTGATGTACTGCAATATGGTTCAGAGGAAAAGCAAAAACCCTATTGCCGTACATCAGAGGAGCAACTGGCAGAATGGTTCTCTTCACATGTAGCCTACAGCGAAGCTAAATTTGAAAATGTATGAAAAATGCGTGATATACTATCTCATCCAGTATGCCATCTCAAGTATGCTTCTGTTATCTATTAAAGTTTTGCTAGAACCCTCTTTGTACGTCGATGAGTAATGAGTAATCGATGAGTAATTAATTTTTCTTTCCAATGTACGTCTTTCTCTAAGCTGAAGGCAACAATGTATAACTAGTTAAAAACGTCTAAATAGCGAAGTTTGCAGGTAATATTTTTACTATACATAATTATCGGTTAATGTTAGCGATGATAGTAAATTAATTTACTATAGGGTACTGTTGTAGTCATACAGAAACGGTCTAGAAGACTACGCGATTGGTTTAATATCGTAGTAGGTATGATCTAAGATAATATCGTATTGTAAGTTTGAGTAATACATATCGCTTCTTAATTTTAGGGATCCTTGACAGGTCTGGTCATCGGAATGACAGTATCAATGTGGTTAGCATTTGCACCTAAACCGCCATTAAAATATCTACCGACTTCAATTGATGGATGCAATAATATATTGAATAGCACGATATCATTTTCAAATGGAGCAAAATCAAATGAAAGGTAATTATATTAATATATTGCTTGGTTTTCATGGTTTTGTTGTGATAACATTTAATTTAATAAAATACAGGTTGATAGTTATAAAAATAATAAAATATTGGAATTTACATGTGCTACTAGACAAGCTCTTTCATATAAATTAGAAGCGCACGACCGAATACTGATCTAGAACATAACTTCTTAATGTCATTTCCATTTTCCTTACAGTATTACGGTTAGACAACAATTCGTTCGGCCATATATTTCTTCGTTACCAAGTGAAGCCGAAAGCTTAACTTTGGGCTAATATTATAAGTATAAATAATTGTTTTGTAATACATATGTACTTTAGATGCAATAATACGCGTTTATCATCCATTATTTACTTCGGTAAACACTGCATGCAGGGAACGCTTCCTGGAAACCGGTAAAATGCAGACGATATTCGAGAACGACCAACGCTGGCCAACGTCTAGTAGCACGAACTACGCCTCCGCAAGCCAACCACTTTTGATTTTCCGGATACAGTACTAACCATAAGGTGCAAACATTTCCTAACTCCTTTGCTCGCTAATAAAGATATTATCATATAGGGTAGTAAAGAAAGTCAGTATTAGTTAATCAAGTAATGATAAGAAACGGCAATAGATAGAATAATAGGTAATAATCGATTAAAGATTATTTAAGGGTAAGTTCGATAAAATTAGAATGAGTAAGTATATGACCTAGAGTAAGGGTGTAGCACTTAGGTGAGTGTACGTAATACACAAAAATAAATAAGATAATTACTATGGTGTTAGCAAGATATTGGCTAACTAAGATAATATTATATATGGTGTGACATTCCGTTTTAAGCACTAATTGTAACCTGCTGAGTTGCAGAATTTTTAAGAGTGACCCAGTAAAAATCTGGCCGCGAGCGCAATTCGATATTTGGAATCCGATATTTAATTTGATTTTATATTTTTCTCGCGTGGCCTTGAGGAATCCATTTCATTGGTGCGCTGAGAAAGGTCGCGTTGTTAAAGTCCTGCGCGCTGTTTTCACCTTGCAAGGGTCGCACGGCTACACCTTGGTTTTTCGGTAAGGTACTTCACTTTAGTCGAGTTCTCCTGGTTCGTTGTCGATTTATTTAAATCTGGTTTTATCCCAGGCATCCTGATGGGATTTTATCGATAACCAACGTGGACATTTCCGTATCGGCCATCTCGATTTGGTTTTGTTAGTTTTAGTGCTGTAGATGCGGGAATAAGTCGCTAAGCGAGGATTTCGGGGCTTGCTTTGTCCAGTGCTGGAAGCCATTATGGTGATTAGCGTCGTGTATGACGTTTGTATGCCCTCATGTTAAGAGGGTTCTTCCACCCGGTTAGAACCGTTGGAACTTTGTGGCCCTTCCACCCGGTGTAGACTAATAGTCCACTCAACCGGCTTGACTCGCTGGAAGTTTGTAGTTCATCCACCCGGTGAACACTCCGTAGTCTTTCCACCCGGCTTGGATTTTGTAGTTCACCCTACCTACTGGCATGGAATAAGGGTCCAGAACAAGCCGTCCGTGTTCACCTGACGGTGGAACTTCAACACCAGATAAGTGATAGTTACCCTTAATTTTAACCACCTTTTTGATATCATTGTCTCTTTAAAGTTAACACCTAAGTACTTGCGCTACTTAATTTCTGCGGCTAACGTGATCACGATTCCGCGCGGAGTCAAAACTCAAATTCTTGTTTTTTGTCGTTGAGCACATAATTGGTGGACTTTCCTGGACCCTATTGGGGCTTTGGCGCTTCCTGTGAAGCTACACGTCACACCATGCGGTCAGTATCACTTTGACCAAAGGTGCAGAATGAAATTGGAGAAACTATCTAGATTAGTGAAAAACCGGGCGGTGGATGGATATTTAGCCCCGATTAAGGAAATTCAGGCCCGAGGAAGGAAATTCAATCCCGAGGAAGGTCCCCAGTTAAATTATAAATAATTTTAACTATCTAATATAGAAACACTAGGATATAACATAACTGTTAAAAAAAAGGTAACCTCACTTTATGTAAAATACATTTACGAGACGATATTGCCTATAATACGAGAAAATATAAAAAGCTGTGAAATTGCCAATTTATCTCACGCAAATTAATATGAAAAAATGGACCTGATGGTTAAAAATAACAATGATAATATCATGACTTTAAAACTAGTCTCTTTCTCCTTACTCATGTGCATAGCGCGCGGACGGTAAAGTCCCCGTCAATTACCAAAATTATCTTAGATGTCCGTCAAGAGAATGTTTGAAAAGGAGGTATGCTTCGAGCACTTCGGATCTGTATTTGTCGATACCGCTGGGGTGCGTTCAATATTCCCAAGTATGAAATAGTTAATGTTTAATATTTGAAGATATAATACAGAAACTATACTACTGGCTTTGGCAGCATTTACATCGCTACAAAATATCAATCAATATATAATTCTTAACTAACACAGAGTTTTATCCACAATACCGAAACAGAATTTTTGCACTTGAAGCGCGTTTCACTAACCATGTTAGCGAAACGCGCGTCGAGTGCAAAAATTCTGTTTCGGTATTGTGGATAAAACTCTGTGTTAGTGCATGTTGCCGAAGGTTCCAAACCCCAACGTAGATATAATTCGCTTTTTTCGCCTTTCTATCGGCGCGTTGGTAAAGCAGGCCAAAATTTTAGTTGTCATATTGTAAGCGCTATGTATAATAAAGCATCATATTATGTTAGATTAAAAATATAACACTTTTGACTTAGCAAAATGACCGCTGTTTTCTGTTATCGAGTTGTTGCTTGATATTTGATACTTTTTAATAAAAAAGATTAGCTTCGTTTTATTTTAGTATAGGTAGTCATAAAGTTTTAAAAGGTGCAACAAAACATTATATTTTTTAATAAATAAGTAAACGTTTTTTTTGCGTACACTGTGGGCCTCCCCTAGCGTCCAAGGCCCTAGGGCAATTGCCCTTTTTGCCTTATTGTAAATCCGGCACTTCTTCTGGATCACGCCAAGTGGTGTTGTAATGACCGCCGACTTCACCCTTTTATGTATTTACTGTATTTTCGACCTTTTCTTCAACTTCTGTTCATTTTCTGAAACCAGGTTCGCAGTACCAGTGTGTTGACACCTTATTTTGTTGAAAATAATTTACCTAGACAACATGGGCAACAACCCGTATTTCTCCACCTAAGAGTCAGTAACTTCATTCCACTTTCCAGTCCTCAAATCTAACCTTAGTTATAATTAAATGATGGTAGGCCAAATTACTTTCCGTTTAAAATAATAATTGAGATTTCGAATTTAAGGGGGCACACAATTTAAAGGGAGCATTTTTATATTTAATCAATGGTTTGCTCAAATTTGTTCAGGTTATTTCTGATATGACCTAGGTATTTAAAAGTTCGCCAGACAATCAGTTATGGCATAATAAAGAAAACCCATTAGCATTAACACTTAGCCCGATGTGATTTACTTTGTATCAAGCTTTTCCTGGAACTTAAATTCTATCAGAGAATATGGTACTTAAAAGTTCGCCAGACAATCAGTTATGGCATAAAAAGAAAATTCATTAGCATTGATACTCATCCCGCTGTGATTTACTTTGTATCAAACTTTCCCTGGAGCTTAAATTCAATCAAAAAATATGGTGAATAAAATTCTATATTCTCTAATAAATAAAATACAGAATGAAGCTAGCACTGAATTTTAATGAAACACTCATGAAATTATCGAAGACATACAGTGATAATGTTTCTATACATACAGGCACCCTAAGGATTATGATTTAAAACTAAACTTACTGTCTAGGAGTTAGTGTTAATCCGGAACCTGCTATCCTAGCCTTAATAGCTTTTAGACCACCTTCTCTCACGACGAGTGACGAATTTCAAACAACGTTTCCTTCAATATTTTTTCCGAGCCGACGAAATGAATTTGCTTATTTACTTATGTAATTTCCACGAGTCTCTGGTACTTCGAGACACTTTTTACAGTTTGGTCAATACTGTTTAACCATTTGGACAGAAATACCATACTTGAGAGACAAATTTATACTAAAAATTTCCCGAGTCCCATTTGGACAGTATAGCGTTCTAAGACGCGTGAAGATTATATTCAGACTTACGTTTCAGAGTTCCCCATATTGTTTTCAAACTAACATTTTCCCAGAGAATTTTTCGCTTTTAGGCCAACTTTTACCACTTGTTTTCTCCTAGAAAAATCTGAACTCTGCGCCTGCAGCTATTAAAAATGTTATTACTAAGAGCACTTAAAATTTCGCCGAAAATTTTAATATGGCAATTAGCGTTTTAACATGTTTTGTAAATTCCAATACCGCCGAGTGTTCCAAATTTTAATTTTAATTACCCATTAAAATTAGGTACGTGCTTTTTAAATTCCAATTTTGACCAAATTACGGTAATTAAAATCGTAGAACACGATTTTTGCATTTCAATCCAATTGGCTTTGTTCGGGGAATATTCTTAATAGAAACGACACCCTGGCCAATGGTTTTCTTTTTAGAACAAAGTTTGTGGGACCTGTTTTTGAAGCGCGCAACTAGTGGTTGTTATTCCGTGAAGTTAGTTTTTCTAGTCGCGTGGTTTAAGTAAGTAGTCTTAGCGTGGTATAATGCAGTCCAAAAATCCCAAAAGTATTTGAGTCGTATTTCGAATCTTGTGAAGTTAAAGATAAGGCAACTTATTTGGATTATATTCCAATAGTAAGTTATTTTATTTTAAATGGCTTAGGATAGGTGCTTTTGTTGTACATTTTTCTTACGCAAAAATGTTTTAACTTTAGACGCGATGGGGGCATTATTTCTTGAAAGTTGAATTTCAATTTAAATTTTGTTTAATAAAATAAAATTATTATTTTATTTGAATGTTCTCTCTTGGCGATCTAATTCGAAATTTAATTTATTTAAATTTTATTTGTTGGAGAGCTAGTACAAACTTACGTAATTTTTTTTTGAATAAATTTAGAAATAGTTATGAAGTAATTTACTCAGAATCGGGTACTAGCTTCCATTCATTACACCGTCAAGCATCAAGTCGCTCCAGAAATTTTGGTGTGTTTCATCACTTGGCTGTTTAAATATAGACACATAGAATATAGCTATAAACTTCATAAATAAAACTGCTCAGCTACATGTTGCATAAAATTCCTATTTTTATCTTTTTCAGTGACTACCCATGGTTATACAGAGTATCCTACTTATATAATGGTGTAATTGGATTGGTAATCACATTCGGAGTTGGATACTTTGTCAGTTTCATCATCAGGTGGATTACCGGAAGAAAAGTAGAGGACGAAGATTACAATCCCAATTTATTTATACCACCATTAGCTAAAAGGCTAGTTACAAAAAAGAACGGAAACAAAATATTTAAATTAGTAAAACGATCAGATTCCTGCGAAAACGTTAAAAATTACGAATAAATATTAATTAGGCGGCATCAAATAACATTTGATTACAACCCAAATTAAATATGACTATTTGTAAAAAGATTAGCCGTATTTAGTTCGGGTGAGAGATAAAGTGAAAAAGTGAAATTATTCAGAGCTTAATAGTTTACTGTTTCGATCAAAACTAATTCTAGCACTGATTTCGTCAAGACTACGGAGCTCGAGCGTCTATGCAGGGCTCGAATGCAAAAAATGATTTCTTGCACCAGTTTTAAATGTTAAACTATGCAACATAAGAATAGTATTAATGAGTGTCCTCCCGCACGTACCAAGTTAGTATGTGGGGAATGCGGGCTCTCCACGAAGTAGGCGCTAGTAGTTTTAAGGGTATTCTGGGCAAAACCGTTTTTAACCCAATGTGATGTTCTCTGTTAGGTTCGCAATGGGGAAAAGTTCTCTGTTCACACATACATGTACATCTATAAATAATCATTTTCAGGGTTTGTCTGTATTATACTTAACCTCTAAACAATTACTATTATCTAAATATCATGAATGCTTATGAATAACACCAACGAATTCATGGTTGTCCTTGAATCTGTCGCTCTGAACTATCAAGGTAATTAAGCAATAATAATACCTATAACTTGTGCAAGTTACGAAATCCAGTACATTGGTGTTATTTGCATTTTTCTTCTTCCAACCCATACATCCAAGGAATGACAGTTTTTCTTCTGACTTCTTCTCTACTGTAAATTTGATGGTTGGCACTAAAATGTTAAAGTGGTTAAGGAGTTGGTCTAAATACTATTTCTCATGGTTCCAGATGATGAATATATCGTCGACATACCTTAACCATAATTTTGGCTTATGCTTAGGGGGTTTAATTGATTTAATTTCAAACCACTTCATGTAAATATTTTTAATTTGCTGGTATTCCCATAGGTGATCCGTTGTAATGAACGCCGATCTACCCTACTCCTTTACTTACTGTGTATTCGGCCTTTTCTTCACCTCCTGTTCATTATCTGTAACCAGGTTCGCAGTACCAGTGTGTTGACACCCTATTTTGTCGTAAAATAATTCACCTATACACTTGGGCAACCACCCATATTTCGCTACCTAGTTGAAAACCACTTTATGCCTCTTATCAATACTTAATTTTATTCTCAGGTATATTAAATATAATTAAATGAATGTAAGCCATATCATTTCGTTTTGAAATTAATAAAACAAGTGAAAGGGAGCACTTTTATTAGTGGCTAAATTTATTCGCTTATTTTTTAATATGATCTTGTATCTACAGCGCCAGACAATCAATCCTTGCACATTAAAAGAAAATGACACTGGTATTATTATTTAGACACTGTGCATTTTTTCCAGTGTATCAACTTTCCTAGAATATTATATTTTACTAGCCAGTCAGACAATTATGGATTAATAAAATAAATTCAATTAGCAATGATCTTTTCCGCAGTGAATTAATTAAATAAAATACGAAGTATGCTAGCACTAATTATTTAATGGGATACTCATTTAATTATCGAATACATACAGCAATAAATGTTTCCCAATATACAGACACTTTACGCCTCATTATTTCAATTAAACTTACTATCTAACTTGAGCACTGAATCGTTTACTGAAATACTCATGAAATTCTTGCAGACATACAACATTAAATGTTTCAAAATATGCAATCACTGTACACATTATGATCTAAAACTAAACTTACTGTCTATCGCTTAATGTTAATCCGGAACCTGCCAACCTAGCCTCCATTGCTTCTGTTTGACCACTTTTTCCCTCGACGGATGACGAATTTCAACAACGTGTCTACATTACTTTTCGAACCGACGACATGAATTTACTTAATTACTTAGGTATTTCCACGAGTCTTTAAGCTGAAAGACACTAATTTCGATTTGGTCAATACTGTGACCATAGTAACAGACTTGAAAAATCAAAGTTATATTATAAATTTCTCGCGCCCCCAATCGGGCATAAGGACCCCCTACAAATGGATAGACTTATAAAAATTACCCGAGTCCCAGTTCGGACATTACGACGTGCTGCAAGTGAAGAGTATGTTAAGACTGATTTTTCTCGGATAATTTCACGCTTTTATAGCAGCTTTTTGACGCAATTTTCCCCCAAAAATCTGGAATCTGTACACCTGCACAAAGTCCACTTGTGAGGTTACGCAACTGTCCCCAATTTTCGACGAAAACACGGTTCCAGTTGTAACTGGTTTTATCTTCCCATCTCCCAAAGAATTTGAAAATTTTCCATGCTGAGCTTTGACTTTTTAGTGCACATGTGTGTTCCAAGTCCAAACAATCTTCGGACCTTATAAGGTCATATCTTTTTTCTTTCAATTTAATTCGCTGGACGAGAAAATAGAACCGCCCCTGACCAATGATGTTCTTTTTAGAACAAGGTTTGGGGAACCTGCTTAAGAATTTGTTTGACCGCAGTTGATCTCTTTTCTAGTTAATTTTGTGTTGCGTTCTCCTGCAGTCGAAAACAAATCTAAAGTATACGTCACCGCGTTTTAAAATCGCATCCCGAATCTTGTGAAGTTAGACACCATGCCGTTTATTGAAAGATATTCCAATGGTAAGTGATTATTATTTTTAATTGAATCGCGTTAGCTGCTTTTGTTGTCCACTTCTATTATATAAAATAATTAACCCCTTTTTTATTTTTGCGATTCCGGCCTTACTTCGTGAAAGTTAAACTTCAATTTGTTTCTAATTCTTGTTGATAAAATAAATGTATTATTTTATTTGAACGTTTTCTCCCTGGTTTTTTTGTTTCGAAACTTCATTTAATTTTTTTTTTGGCCTCCACACCGTCTTCTTGAAGGAAAAATCTATCTTTAACTTAAAGAGAGGAGTAATTCAGGCAGCATTCTATTAAATTCATTATGCCATCAACTGGCGGTGTTATTCTTTTCTTTAATGCAATGCTTAAAATGAGCGAAAAACACTACCAACGTATGGTATAATGGACTGACTAGAATGCTGCCTGGATAATTCCCGTTTTCAGGAAGATGAACTACCTACAGAATACCCAATTCGAGCTGCAATTGCCAATATCTACATGAACTGGTTTGAAAGTGAAGTAATTAAAACACTCAAGCATAAGCTGAAATTTTGGTTAAGATATGTCGAAGATACATTCATCGCAGCATCTGGATTAGTTCCTTATTCACCTTAATATTTCAAGGTCAATCGTTAAATTTACAACGGATAAGGAGTCAGAAGATAAGCTACCATTCCTTGATGTACTGTCCGGAAGAGGAAAAGGGCTAAGAACTACAGTAGTGTAGTGAACCCACCGCACTGACGCAAATATTTAAACTTTGCTTCCAATCACTCTAAAGGAGCAATAATAATTTGCAACACAAATTTAATAAGCGTCTCAGGAAATAATTACTTAACATCAAAATAGCGATTTTATAGCGAATGAGTATTTAGAGAGGCTAATACAGAAAGTGCAAAGAGATATGGCTACCAGGCAGACACCAACCGAACAGCAAGCATTTCTTTTGTTACAGAAGTTTCAGAGAGAATACGTCGAATTAGGTGCAAATACAACATAAGAACAGTAGGGATACATAGTATGTTCTGCAATCTCCACCGTGGAGGGGATGCGCAGTAGGAATAATCGCCCATGGAAGTTCGAAATATTTTTTTCACTGGAAATACATCGTTACCACAGCCCTCCAATTATCTCCAATGACAGCCACAAACTTTATTTCTTCCCTGAACTTAAAACAAAATATGACATTTTTATATGCAGGAGTAGACGTGAACTATGACTTGCGATTTTCGACTTACGTTAGAAATTTGCTATATAAAGTGACATTTAACATTAACCTGATGATGGTGTATATTCACATTTTTTTAATCCAGTGAGAGGCTGTTAAAGCAGAGGGGGGAACGAATTCGAGCGTCTGTTAAGGGGATAGTGTAAGTCTGGCGCAGTTGCGGAATAGAATACCATTCTCGAAAAAGCAGATATACATAACTAATTTCTTTGATTTGTTCCAATAAGAAGAGATTTGCTTTTATATCCACTTTTCATGATACCTTTATTAAAAGGAATTTATTATTTAATTCTACCATTATTTCTACTTCAATGTTTTGAGCTTGTACTTTGCATTTTTCTGCTAAGGTTTTTTTTAATAAGTTTTGTTTCTTTTAATATAGGTGTTTGGATCGTGATATAATTAATAATAAAAAGATTAAATACAATAGTAATATATATTTTTAAAATTATTTTATTTAAAACTTTTGGTTTTTAGTATTCATACCATAATAATAAAAATAAATCTTTCGATTTTTTAACACATGCAAATATCATTATTTGCAATCACATTAGAAGTAAAATAAAGGTCTTAGTTGTTATAGAAACAAAACACAAATCATTCATTTCTCAAGAGTAGAGTAAAGTTTGTTGGTGAATTGAACGCCGATTACACCTTTTAGCTTACCTACTGTATCCGCGGCCTTTTCTTCAATTCTAAAACCAGGTTCGCTGTAGATGTGTGTTGACACCCTAATGATATGGAAATATTTTACCTAGACGCCATGAGAAACGACCCTTTTCCTCCACTTAGTCAGTTGCTTCATTCCACCTATTCTGTACTAAAATGTAACCCTAGTTAGACGGAAATGAGCGTAGGACAAACCACTTTCCGTTTCAAAATTATAATTGAGGGAGCATTTTTATATTAATTCAGTGGTTGATCCCAATTCAGGTAATTTCTATTATGACCCAGTTATTTAAGAGTTCGCCAGACAATAAGTTGTGGCATAATAAGAAGGAAACTACTCAGCATCATTAACACATCCGCTGTTATTTACTTTTTATCTGAATCTCCCACAAGCTTAAATTAAATCTGGTAAGATGGTAAGATAAATTCTACATTCCCTACTAAATAAAATAGATTGGCACTAATACTGAGTTCATTAAAATATCAAGAATATACATCAGGTATGTTTTGATATATACAGGTGCCCTAATCATGGTCTTAATGTTATCCGTAACCTGCAATCCAAGCCTTAATAGATTTTTGTACACCTTCCCTCACGACGTGTGACCGATTGCGAACAGAGTTTCCTCTTACAACATGTAGTACTTTTTGCGGGCCCGAGTTGGAAAAAGATACCGCTTTCTACGACCCAATGACTTCTTGACTACTTATTTACTTTCCACAGGCATCTGGTACCTAGAGACACTTTTCGCGAGTTGGTCAATCCTGATTAACCATTTGGGCAGCCTAACATTTGTGAGTTCCCGTAATTTTGGGCAGCGTAACGAGTTACCGAGCGTGAAGAGTTTTATCTGACTAACTTTTCAGAGTTCCCATATTTTTGGGCAGCCTAACGAGTTATCGAGCGTGAAATTTTTTTTAGACTAACTCTTGCCCAAAGATTTTGAGCTTTTTATACCATCTTTCAAGGCTCGCTTTTTGTTTTCCTCCTCGAATATCTGGAATCGGCACGTTGCCCAGCCATTAAAATGTTTTTACTAAGAACACTTAAAATTCGTAAGTCGCCGAAAATGTTAATGTCGCATTAGCATTTTAACATGTTTTGTAAATTCCAACTTTGGTTCGGTAGGATAATTAAAATTGGTTATTACCGTTAACATGATTTTTGCATTCCAATCCCTGGTCTTTGCTCGCTGAATATTCTTAATAGAAACGCCCCCTGGCTAAGGTTTTCTATTTTTAGAGTAAAGTGTTGGGGAACTTGTTTTTGAAGCACGCAACTAGTGCATCTAGTTATGCGTTATAATGCGAAAAACGTAAGTCAGCTGCGGTTCGGGTTCTGACTTCGGTCTTCTGGAGTTGAACACAATGCCATTTATTTGGATTATATTCCAATGGTAGGTTATAATATTTTATTAGATAATGGCATATGATAGGGGATATTGTTGCACATTTTCCTGAGGCAAAAATAATTTAATGCGGTTCGGGCATTATTTTCTGAAACTTGAATTTCAATTTAAATTTTTATAACAAAATTATTTTATTTCAATGTTCTCTTGGCGAACTAGTACAAACTTAAGTAATTTTTGAAATCAATTTACAAGAACTGTGAAATAATTTAAATAATTAATAATTTTTTAACCAGAATCAGTTACTAACTCCGGTTCATCACATTGGTACATGGTTTGTCTGCAAGGTCGCTGATATTGATAACTGAAGATATGGGGTGCTAAAGAGGGCGATGCATCGTTATGGTATAATTTACCACACATTTAAATTAATGAAATTAAAATATTTTCTGTTTGATAGTTTTTATGCTAAATTAGCAAAAATTAGACATTCTACTTTTTCTCGTCCGTCGGGAAGTTGTCCTAGGGCTGGAGCTCGAACATGGATTGCTCTCTAGCTTTCTGAATGCTGCTTTCAGGATCTTTGGATATAGCCGCCTAGTGCAATATACTGTACACAGAAGTACTAGGACTTTAGTTATTGTGACGCCGCACATTCTACGTCTGCATTTTTCCAGTGCATGTCTTGCATGCTTTCAATGAATCGCTCTTCGTCTTTGCCAATCGTGTTTAGGTCATCTGATTTAGTTAAAATGAGCAGGCCTGCTATGCTGTAAGTAGTGCTTCGAAAGTACGACTGTTCGTGCGGTGAGTGATGATGCTTTGAAATAACTGGCTAGTATCGGAACTGTTGTTATTCTTTCTGGAGTTAATATGTTTTGTTTAATTTTTATAATACAATGATGGGAGATTTTTATTAGGTATATCTGGCTAGCCCCTTCGTATATGATCGCTACTTCGGTGGATTTCATTTGAATAATACTCCAGGTAATATTTGAGTTCTGTATTCACATTAATTATTACTTAAGATTCTCGCTATGATTATCATTCTATTATGTTGTATAATACTGCTTATACTAATTAATACCGATTGTCCCTCAGTCTTCTAATCTCCTATATATATCGAGTTGATGTAGGTTCAAGACTTGTATATATTATTATAATAACAGTGCACGGTCGTCAAGGTTAAGTCATCCTTGCTGTCTGCGTTTGGTAGCGCGTTCGTTGAATTGAAACAATAATATTACGTGTACCAGGTAATATAAATAACCTTCGCTTAAACCTCGAACCGGACGGATTACCTTCACTGATCTAATTTCTGAAATACGGAGTGTTTTCTTGATACCCTACACCTCCCCTCTTTTGGCAATGTTCCTTATTTTTGTTGTGGCAAAAATGAGGACATTCGAGTAAACCTAATTGTACATATTTCAAAAAAAAAACATAAGCTATACAATATTATTACTTATAATAAAATGTTAAAATAATTGTTCTTTCCAAACAAAATACTAATATTTAGAATTGTAACTTTCGTTTTTTTTTTCACTTGACTGGGCAATGGTTTTTTCTTTTATTATGCAAAAAATTTTTATTATCTAAGTTACAACTGCGGTTGTTTTTTTTTTGCTTGGCTGGCCAGCCCAAATGCAAAGAATAATTAAAAATCTAATAAATATTTACATAAAAGGTAGAAAAATATATACATGAAAAAAAATATACATTAAAGTAGAAGGAAAATTACGTTATGCCTTATACCTATGTTAAATAGAATGTACATTGGGTTATATGTTATTCTAATGCACTGTAGTGTTCTTCGGCACTGCTTAAAATTAATTTACAAAAATAATTGAATAAAAGTATGGGAATTGAGTTTACAGATTTGCAAACGGTTGGATTCTATTTTCATGTACAGTTTGCTTTTCTCGTTGCGTCTTGTATCGTGCAATTTACTCCCTCTATATTCGTTATGGAGAAAGGACCTTGTACTAAGGATCAAATTTTGTTCGGTTCTCGTTGTTTAACCCTAGAACCACAAGGTGGTGTCGCCCGCGACCGTCGATTCTTGTTATCCGCTCTTAAAACGTTCTCATTTGACGCCCGCGGCTAAAGATCTAGCTACCTTCCGGATTTTATATATTTTATATTTTATTTTATATATATATTTTTTTTATTTTTATATATATATATTTTATATATTAATAAATAATAATTTTAGTCTCAAATATTGTTTAATATGAAATAAACAGACTCTTTTACATCAACAATTAACATTATGAACAATAGTGGCCGAAATACACATAGCAAGTTTAGTGGTCTTATACGACGCCACCTTGTGGTTAATGTTCCATCAACTCCACCTTGTGGTTCTAGGGTTAATACAACTAGATCACCTGGTTTAAGCTGTAATTGATTAGCTTTTTTATCGTAGGTCAGTTTCCGCAACTCTTTAGCTTTTGCAATATACTGCTGAGCGCGAATGTTTGTCGCTTGTATCAGGTGTCGAACTTCCTGATAATAAGCGTCTGTGTCGTATACAGGGTCAACTTTGTCTCCTAACAGATTCTCAAGCAATTCCGCTTTTCGTGCGAAAACTAGTTCAAATGGAGTATAATTGTGATATGCACTGGGCGTAGTGTTATAGCAGCAACTGTAGTATTTGATTAGTTCGTCCCAGTCGGTTTTTGCTTCGTTAATATACATACGTATATATTCATTAAGGACTTTGTGATTTCGTTCACATCCTCCAATGGTTTGACTATGATATGCTGTCGAAAATTTGTGATTTATGTTTAATAATTTTGTCAATTGTTGCAATACCTCATTCCTGTACTCTGTACCCATATCCGTTCTAATTTCTCTCATTGGTCCATATGTAAGTATGAATTCGTCCATTATTGCTTTTGCAATTGTCTTTGCTTCTTTATTTGGTACTGGTACTATTTTTACGTATTCTGTTAACTCGCATTGGATCGTAACTGCGTATTGGTTGTTTTGGAATGTTTTCTGGAAGGGGCCAATCGTATCAATGCATACGATGTCGAGAGCTGTCTGTGGAGTAGGTGTAATAATCATGGGTTCCACATGAGTTACTTTCTTTTTATTTAATTGGCATTTAACACAATTTCTTAAGTAGTCCGCTACGTCTTTTGACATTCGTTTCCAACGATATTTGGTTCTTAATTTTTTAAGAAGTTTCTTTTGTCCACAATGTCCTCCCGTAAGTAGATCATCGTGAAATTGTCTAATTAAGTTTGTTTTCTCGTCGCGACTCGAGATAACAATTGGATCCTTATATAAGATAATATTTAAATTCTTCAATATTTTATTCCCTATTTCTTTCAATTTATTTATTGTGCACATTTTAAATATTTTAGTAGTAGTGGTCATTTGCTTTTAGCTTAACCTTATAAATATCATGATCGCCAGCCATTAGTTCGAGCTTAGGACAGTATTGTCGCTAGCGACATATTGCCATTAGTGATCATAATTTTATTTTCGTAATTTTCGGCGTTTGGTCGACTTTTTGTTCTCAAGGCTATCCTAAGATAGTTGGGCTTAATGTCGAATTTCACCATAAGTAATTTTATGTAGTCTACCTTAAAGTCGAACTCTTCCAAATCGAGTCTCATTCTGGTCAATTTTGACGATGGATTTTTCATTGCAAATAGGTAAACAAGTGGTTTGTGGTCAGACTTGACTAAGAATGTTTTCCCGTATAAGTAAGCTCTAAAATGATTTATTGCCCAATGTATAGCGGCTAGTTCTTTCTCTATTGTTGCTTTATTTGCTTCTCCCTTCGTAAATGCTCTAGAGGCGTATGCAATGGGTAGATCTTTTCCCTCGAAGTTCTGTGATAGAACTGCTCCACATGCCTCTTTTGACGCATCCGTAGTCAAAATAAATTCTTTCCTAAAATCGGGGTACTGTAGAATTTTTGGGTCTATTAGAGCGGCTTTTAAGGTGTCAAACGCATTTTGGCACTGCTGTGTCCAGTTAAAGTGAACATATTTCTTTGTAAGCATATTTAATGGCCTTGCGATGTGTGCAAAGTCGGGGATGAATCTGCGATAGTAGTTACAAAATGCGATAAAACGTTTCGCTTCGTCGGCACTCTTCGGGGTTGGATATTTGTTTACTATGTCATATTTAGAGTCGTCTGGTAGAATGCCTGCGCTGGTAATTTTGTGTCCTAAATATGTTACTTCGTTTTGAAAGAATGTACATTTTTCTGGATTTAGTTTTAAGTTGTGTTTCCTGCATGTCTCGAAAACGCTTTTTAAATTTTTAAGGTGGTGGTTTTTTGAACAACCTATTACTATGATGTCGTCCATGTACAGAAAAGCTTTTTCGGGTGTGATGCCTGCGAATGCGATGTTCATCATTCTCTGAAAGCTATTAGGGCTAACCTTTAAACCGAATGGTAGTCTGGTGAATCTGTAAATTCCTGTATCCGTGCTGAAAGTAGTGATATCTCTTGATTTTTCTTCCAGCGGAATCTGATGAAAACCTGCCTTAAGATCAAGGGTTGAAAAAAATTTGGCTCTTCCTAGTTGATCCAATATATCATCTATTCTAGGTAAAGGAAATTTATCAGCCACTAGTTTATTTTGATATATAACCCTAAAATGTACGCAAAGTCTCCATGCTTTCTTTCCGATTAGCGATTTCTTAGGAACTAGTAATATCGGGCTGTTGTATTCTGCTGTTGATGGTTCAATAATTTTGTCTTTTAGCATATTTTGAACTTGATTATTTATTTCGTTTTTTTGAGCATGCGGTATTCTATAGTTCTTGATGTACACAGGATTTTGGTCTGTCAATTTTAGTGTTTGCTTATAGAAGTTATTTGTTGTTAATTTATCCGTACTTAGGGCAAAAATGTCGGAAAATTCTTTACATAGCGCAATTGTTTCATTTTTTGCTAAGTCTGGTATCTGTTTGTTTAGTTCTTGCTGAAGAACTGATTCTCGATTTTCTACTGTATTATGTATGCTGTAAATATGATAGTTTTCTAGACTTTCTGTTTCTATTTCTTTGCTTTTTATCGTGACACTATCGAGCGTTGTGTTTAAAATTCTGACAAAAAGACTTTTTTTCAGAAACGATTGAGGACGCTATAAAAACACCTGGGGGTTATCTCTTTGTTTAAGATTACCGAACTTCCTTTTAGGCGTTTCAGGTTTTTTATTTTTCTTATTATTTCACATCTTGGAGGAATTGTAAGGATGTCATCTGCTGGGCCTGAGTTGATGTTAACGTTTATAAACCGATTTCCGCTTTTTACGGCCATCATCCAGTTGGCATAATCTAGGTGACATTGATTTTTTGCTATAAAGTCTCTACCTAGGATTCCATCTGCGGGAATAGGAAAATCGTCATTGACTATGTGAAATTTGTGGACTACTTGATGTTCTCTGAAGTAAAGTTTTGTCTTTGTAGTACCTATTGATGCTGCCGCACCATCTGTGACTCCTTTTATTTTGCAGACTTCAGCTTTGTTTATAACCTGTAGTGGGTTTATTTTTCCTCTTTTGAATAGTGATATGTCAGCGCCTGTGTCTATAAGAAATACAATCGTGTTGTTTCCAGTCATTTCCGAGTTGATAGATACAAAGTTCGAAAGTGTGAGGTCCAAGTTAAAGATATTTACGACCCCCCTCGCTGGACCTTGCTGAGGGTCCTCGGAGTTTTCCGGGTTATCTTCTATTGCCAGCTGCCTTACGTATCGGTTGTTTTCTCTAGGCCTATACTGCTGGTTACCCCTGGCTCCATTTGCATAATGATTAGCTCTGCCTCTGTAGGCACGATCAGTTCTGTTGTTGTGACTCTGTCTCCAATTATCGTACTGTGCATTGTTTGGGCGATAGTTACTTCAATAATTACCTCTTTTGCCTCCTCTAAATGTGCCACGCCATTTGGTTGGGTAAAATGGCCTTGTATATAGCACTGAACTTACTGATGTCTCGTCATTTACGTTTAAGAATTATGATAATGCATCTTGAAGGTTGTTGAATGTTCCGGCTTCCAATTTAGCCTTATTTGAGGTTGAATTTGTTATTAGGCCCTTAACTGTTGCGTTTGTAGCGTAGGTTTCGGCTATTGCTACCGGGACTCCTTCGTGGATGTATGCTCTTTTTAACCTTTGTGTTAGGTCTTCCATCTCTGAAGCAAACCTGGATTTGTCTTTATTGCCTTGTTTGAGGCTGAACAGCTTTGCACTGGTTGTTTGCGAGCTTTCTATCCTAATTTCTGCTCTAAGTTTGTTTATTATTGAGGTTAAAGTGTCGCTTGCTTCTATCAGGTCTGTGGCTTTTCCAATTAATCTTCTCTTTACGTAGGCTACCGCATTGGCTTCGTGGTTTCCTGAGTTCACCTGTAGAAGTGTAAGAGCGTCAATCACGATCTGTAGTTTATCGGGTGCGCCATCGAATTCAGTTGGACAAATTTTGCTTGCTAAATTGAAAAATTCGGCGTTTGTCATAGCCATTTTGACATCTGTTTGCGTATCTTCCTCTGATTCGGTTCCTTCTATGTCTTCTTCCAACACTTAAGGGTCAATATATTCGATATACGAAGTAGGAATCTTATATAGCACTTTCAACACTTGATAAGCTCGTATTATTTTGTCTCTTATTGAAGTAAAGAGTTTTTTAACGGTAATTATTTGTTCATCGCTTAGAGTTTTGTAAACTGACCGAACGACTTTGATAAATTTATTGTATAAGTTTAGTAAATTATCATATATTTCTTTATTAACGTTTTCCGCCTTTGGCGTCTGCTTTTTAAGAATTCGCTTTGCTTCGTTATTAATAGTAAATTTTACGTCCTGTAGCCTGGACAAGGTCTTTTCCCACTCGTTCATAAAATAGATTCGCTTTTGCTAGTATTGCGGGGATACGATGACTTATTACATAAAATAGTAAAGTATGCAAGATACTGTGCAAAAAAATAGAGCGAAAGTAAATTTAAAATTATGTAGAACTATTAAAAATAAAATTGATAAAATATATCATATGGATCCCCCAATAAATAGTCGTAGTATGACGCTATGGATATCATATATGTAAAAATAAAGCGTAATAATAATAAATATCGGTGAAAAAATAACGGTAATAATACATTGGTACGAGTAATATAGCCTATAGATATAGTACGAATAATCCTAATAGTAGAAAAAAATAATAGTAATAATGATAATATGCTGTAAAATCGTGAAATTTAAAAGTTCGCTTTGTTCATTGGTCACGTAATCACTTAATTTTACAAAAATTGTCTTACTCATCCGCAACTGTGGTCCTATGAGCTGCTAAACATCGGCTGCCTGCGCCCTGATGACCATGCTTCTGGTTAACTGCCGTTTCACTCCCTTCCGGTAAGCGGTTCTCAGTTTTAGAAATAGTACGGGAATAGTACTTAAGATTCCCGCTATGATTATTATTATATTATGTTGTATAATACTGCTTATACTAATTAATACCGATTGTCCCTCAGTCTTCTAATCTCCTATATATATCGAGTTGATGTAGGTTCAAGACTTGTATATATTATTATAATAACAGTGCAAGGTCGTCAAGGTTAAGTCATCCTTGCTGTCTGCGTTTGGTAGCGCATTCGTTGAATTGAAACAATAATATTACGTGTACCAGGTAATATAAATAACCTTCGCTTAAACCTCGAACCGGACGGATTACCTTCACTGATCTAATTTCTGAAATACGGAGTGTTTTCTTGATACCCTACAAACAACCATGTATTTAACATGTTTTTATAGTCTTGTGTGTATTTATAGTTGCTTTGCAATATTAGCATGCACCTGTTGAACTCTTCTCCACGTAAAATATTATTGATTTTCGCAATCCACTGCCAGTATTCCATTGGAACTCCTAGTGTTTAAAACAAGTTTGTCTCGATGTTTAATGGCTTGGCGATTACTTTTAGGAGCAGAAAGTTAAACTTAAATTGAATTTCATAATATAAAGTGAAATTCTATAAAAGGCATCCACCAGGAATCCCCAAACTAGGGAAGGATACGCTAACTATAAACTCATTGAATCTGTGAATTAAACTTTCGGACATTTGAATGTCAACAAATTTTATTGTTTAAAAAAAAATTACTATCGGGCCCAGAATACCCTGTCTAATACACTTCGTGATTAAGTATGGAATACGTTTCACCTATTTGTGGCATTTGTCACTTAAGCTATATAACTATCAGATAACTGAATTGGTGAGAAACTAAGGTCGGCATTTAAAATATCATTTCGTCCTAATCTGAAGCTCATATCTACAATAATGATTAAGTTGATATGATGCTTTTCTAATATTAAGTTAAGCATCATTCTGATGTTTAAATCACGAAATCGATCAATGACAGCTCGTGAATATGTAGCCTACACTTCGGATAAATATTTGACATGATATTTTAAAAGTCGGACTTAGGCCCACTGTTAGCAAACTACGGGTATTTATAAGTTTCTCATAATTTCGCATACCTTGTACTTATTTACTGATTTTAAAGAACCAGTGCCGTGTCTCTTGTTTAACTTTATTAAGATCTCAACTAGCATACTTATTCCAAATCTGTGATTGTTTTAGGTATCTTTATCTGTTTTTAATTAACGATTGATGATGGGATTTAATTACAGCCTTAGCATGTTTTGATAAATGTGTTTTAAAAAGCAGGCAATAATATATGTGATGGCAGTAAATTTAAAAAATATACTTATATCATTTGTATTTTTTATTGAACTGTGTTTTATTACTTTGTTATAATAAGTATTACCAAGTGTTAATTGACTGAGAAGGAAATTATAAAGCATTTTGTGACTAGCAAGAAGAAACAATAGGCTTTAGTTCATCTAAAACTTAGATGTGAAGTATTTAAAGCCATCCGTACTTTGGCCGGCCTTTGCTTGTGTCGTGAATGCGTTGAATATTTCTTTGACTCATCGGCGTTAGTGCTCTTGGTAGTGGTTCAGATGGTGGACTCAACTGCTGAGGTGTAGAAGGTCTCGGAGATAGAGATCTTTTTTCCTCGACCTAGAATGGGGAGTATTTATATATTAGGAGCACTAGTGTCTTTTTGGCAATAATTCGTTGCTATTTGTAAATAATCCAGCTGATGTATTACAATATTTACGTATGGCAAGCAATTACGTGTTTACCATTATAGCTTGATTTTGACACATTTGTCAGTCATGCAATAAGACGTTTAAATTGACAAGATTTACTTACAATAGCCACTAATTAATGTTCGAATTGTTATGCAAACAACTGTACATTACTAAAAGAACATTTTTCTCCTTTTGGTTGAAATATTCACAAAATCTAGTACAAACAATCCAATGGACGTAGATTGGTCAGTGGTATCAGTATCGGTATTAGAAGCGGTGGTCCCAGCGGGCCTTGCACATAGACAGCCAATTAGGTCCGTTGTGTCTCCCCGGGAACCTCTAGGATGCCGGTCTTCATTAAGAAAGGCAAGCCCGCATCTTCTGCACAGCGGCGTAACTACAGGGGGGCCTAGGGGGGCAGGGCCCCTCCCAAACATCGCTAGGCCCCCCCCCAGGAAAAGGCTGACTTTGATTTTTTATCCATATCACCATAACAGGCCCGCCCTAGGCTCCCCCCAGGTCAGCTAGTTACGCTGTTGCTTCTGCAGACTAACACGACACATTGAATCTGGCTCGATCAGTGTCGTGCCAAAGATTCTAAATCTTGCCCACGCGAAGGCTGAACATTCCGTAAGTAGATGGTATGGGGTCTCATCGTCCTCCATGTACCACCTATAGTGGCCTGTGTGGAATTCAACCAGCGCCCTGCGCTCCTTCCTTGGTAGGCCTATCAACCCCCTTATGCGCCTCTTTGCGAATCCCTGTATCATGAGCCTCGTCTGTCTCATCCCCGGAGCAGTTCGCAATACCTCTTCAGCCCACCCTCCATTTAGTCAGTGGTAATTATATCCATAGTGTCATGTTTGTAAATTAAAAATAAATCACGAAATTGGAAAAGTAAAACATCAGAACAAGTTTTTTTTTGAGCAATCCTACATTTAGATTTTACAGAACTGAAAGGTAAATCTTACTCAAATTATTTCTTATCATTAATAGCGAGCATGTTTTTTTGGAAGGCAATAGATGTGAGAATTTCTCTCAAAAAAATGTCCTGATGTGTTGCTTCTTCTGTGCCGTGATTGTTTTAATTTGACTGACTAATCTATGTTCAAGCTCAAGATTTTTTGAATATTTCAATCAAAAGGAAAAAAAAAATGGTTGTTTTAGCTATGTACACATTTTGAAAAAGGCATATTTTCACCGAAATGTTTTTAAAAATCAAATGGGTTTTTTGAAATGAAAACCGTTTTGCCTTCGTAACCAACCTTAAGTTAAGAAAGCGAAATAAAAAATATATCAAAAAGGGTTGAAGAAACGACAATAAAAATATATAGGGCATGGAAGAAGAAATGCTGAATTATCGCTATTTACAGAACCTATATGTAGAGAACCTAATTTAGAACATTAAAGAACATTTCAAGACTTCAAGAAAGATTATTAATAAAAAAAAAAAAAACAGAAGGATTTTCCTATTAAGATATAAATCTGAAAAATTGAATCCCATATTTCTAAATTTTAAAGTTTCTCATATCAATAAATCTTGAACATAGTTTGTCTCTAACACTCTTAATTTATTAATTACAAATTACAAACTGCATTAGCAGGGTTAGAGAGTTCTATTGAAGACAGACTACCATTTGACATATTCATGCTCAGGGGTTGAGTGCCTACTGAGCGCGTCTCCAGGCGGCGGATGGGAGGGGGCCAGGAGTGCCATCAGGCGCACATGGCCTGCCGGGGAATAACGGCGGCTGAGGGTTATAAATCACCCAACATGCCGCCCGAACACCCGGCCGCGGACCACCTCACGACACATACCGTAAACCGCCTGGCTCGCAATGACCCTCGACGAGGTAGCGGGCTGGGGGCACGGGGGCCTTGGCTTAATCGCCTGGGCCAAGTGGATGGGGACCACCATAAAAACCCCTCCAATCCCAAGGTTTCTGTCGGCGCCGAAGGGATGGATGGCTGAGGGTGTATTCAGCCGATAGCCGACAAAACTCGGGGCACCGGGCACACCCCGTTTTATCTATGCCTTCTGGCCAAGTGGGGGCTCCTTGGCTGGTGACTTTTTATTTCCCCCATACTCGTGGGATCTATTATGGACTCAGAAAACAAAACAAACAAAAATCAAAAAGAAGATGGTGGATCCGAAAAGGGTACCCTATCTAAAGAAATGCCCGCCTGTGAGGCGGGGGAGCAACCGGGCTCCTCAAGGGGACCGACCGTTACCCCTGCTAGCAGCGAAGGGGGCATGGGCTCGGGCTCGGCCACGGCTGGGCCCTCAGCCAGTGGAATGGGGTCCCGCTCCAAAAACAGAAGCGGGGCTCAGAAAAAGAAGGCGAAGAGGAAGAGGCTCCTGGCGGCTGGAGTGACAGAGAGCTCGTCCTCGGCGCAGACTCAACCTGGCACGCCGTCAACGGAAGGCTCCGTAGGGGGCACTCCGGAAACGGCGGGCGGGAAGAGGAAAAGGAAGGTCGGCTCAGGGGCCAATCCGAAGGCACCCGGGCAAGCCCGGCAGAAGGCGGGTACCAAGAGAGAGGAACTCGCGAAAGAAAGTACCACTGTGAGTGGCTCCACACAAGGGGCCCCGCAGTCATACGCTCAGGCGGCCACAGCGGAGGGACCGAGGATCCTGGTGGGTCTTCGGGGGCAGGAAACAAACCTGTCTCCCGAGGACGTGCTGAGGTTCATCGGGACCCTCAATCGCTGGGTAAGCCTCAGCATTATGAGGGGAGATGTATCTCCCCCGAGAATTCGCACGATCAGGGTGTGGCGGGGCCATATCCTGATCGTCGCGGATGGCGAGGAATCCAGGGGGTGGATTCGCAGGGAACTGATTAACGTTAGGCCCTGGGGAGTCGCGAACCTGGTCGAGGTGGACCCGCAAGGGTTGAGGCTTAGGAGGGCGGCAGTCTGGATTCCTGGGCTGGCGGCGGACGTGTCTGATGAGGCAATAGTCCGCTGCCTGGAGGTCCAGAATGGTTTGGACTGCCGACTGTGGAGAGTTTGGAAGAGGACGACGGAGGAGAAGGGCTCCAGGATTGTGATGGGGGTGGACGACAGGTCCGCTGATACCATCGCGTCCAGGGGCTCTCTCCTCTTCTGCTTGGCGGTGCAGGTAAGGGTAACCTTGGCCGCACCGGGGTCGAGATCTGAGGAGGGGTCAGCGGCTCCAGACGGGAGCCCTCCGGAGGAGGGCCCCGAGGGTGAGCTCGCCATGGACGTGGACGTGGGGGCCTCTGAGGAGGCTGCCGGTTCTGCCATGGTGGGATCGCCGCTGGCCGCTCCTCATTCAGTGACCAGCGTAGAGGTGGGGCCTCCTCCGGGAGGTGTCACAGAGGAAGAGCTCCGTCAGTCTGACTCAGACTGAGGGGCGCTCTTCAGTACGAATGAAGGGTGGGCGTTGACCATGTCCATTCTACAGATAAATCTGCAGCATAGTAGGGCTGCTACGGCCCACCTATGCAGGAAGATAGTAGAGGAGGGTACAGCAATTGTACTTATTCAGGAACCTTGGATTGTCAAATCCAGGGTAAAGGGGCTGTCCATGACGGGATCTGTGTTGTATACACCGGATCCGACTATGGGGGACCCCAGAGCAGGTATATTGACAGTGGGACTGGAGGCCTTTTTCCTAAGGGATAAGGCTACCAGGTACCTGGTCCCTATCCTGGCCAAGATACCTACAAGCGTAGGTGTACAGAGGGTGGTACTAGCGTCAGCGTACTTCCCAGCCGATCAACCTTGTCCGCCGGAGGGAATCAGGAATCTGGTTACCTACTGCGAGGAGGTGGATATCCCACTCCTGATTGGATGTGATAGCAACGCGCATCACATAGTGTGGGGCAGTGTTGGATCCAATCGGAGAGGGGAAGAATTGTTGGAATTCATTGCATCTGTGGGGCTGCAGGTGGCCAACACAGGGAGTGAGCCCACTTTCTTTACTACGGGACGAAGCTCGGTCATAGACTTGACTCTGTGCACCAGGGATTTGTTCCCGGATATTACGAAATGGGGTGTGTCTGTGGAGGACTCGATGTCGGACCACAGATACATCACTATAGAACTGGGCCCTTCCTCAGCGAGAGCTGAGGAGGTTAGGAACCCCAGAGCAACCAACTGGGACCTCTATAGGGAGGAGCTAGGCTGGCGTATAAGGGACATGCCGAGGAAGTACCGGGCCGCCGATGAGCTGGATGACGCCGCAAGGTGGATAGGATCATCGATGGCCGGGGCTTTCGCAAGCAGCTGCCCCGTGACTAAGCGTCACTGTAAAGGGAAAACTCCTTGGTGGAATTCCACCCTGGAGAACCTTAGGAAACAGCTGAGAAGGCTCTTCAATAGGGCTAGACACAGCGGGGTAGATACTGACTGGGACCTATATAAAGAGGCCCGGGGGCAGTACAAAAGAGAGCTGAGAGGATCGCGAAGGAGTGCCTGGAGGGCCTACTGTGGAGGGGTATCTCAAGCCCCGGCTGCTGCTAGGCTCTGCAAGGTGCTGTCAAGGGATCCACTCGTCAAATTGGGCAGTGTCCGTGTCTGCACCAGCTTCTGACCACACACTTCCCAGACTCAACAGGTATGGACCGGGGAGGTGAGGGCGGGGCCGGGTTCAGCATTAGAGCTGACTACGGCACTGCCAGAAAGATGGTCACCTACAATAGGCTAAGGTGGGCGATTGAGACCTTCGCCCCGTTTAAGGCGGCAGGTGAGGATGGAGTCTTCCCGGCGCTGTTGCAGCGTGACGGAGGACTCCTCAGCACGCCGCTGATGGACGTTTTCAGGGCCTCTATCGCACACGGGTATGTGCCGGAGCCCTGGAGGCACAGCAGAGTGGTATTCATTCCCAAGGCGGGAAGGAACGACTACACCGATACGAAATCGTATCGACCCATTTGTCTCACCAGCTTCTTGATGAAGACACTAGAGAGGCTGGTGGACCGATACCTCAGGGAGTGGGTGGCTCTAAGGGCCCCTCTGAGCTCCGAACAGCACGCATATCGAACAGGCAGGTCGGTGGACTCGGCTCTTCACCACCTGGTATCCAGGTTGGAGGAGGGGCTGGGGGCGGACGGCTATCGGTGTGCGTGTTTGCGGATATTGAAGGAACCTTCAATAACACAGCCGTGGGTTCGATCTGCCGATCGGTGGAGCGAACAGGGGTGGGTCCGGTCATAACGAGCTGGATCCGCTCCATGCTCACCGGGCGGAGGATCGAGGCTAGGCTGGAAGATGAGGTGGTTGGGGTTGAGTCATCGCGGGGATGTCCTCAGGGGGGGGTTTTTGTCCCCCTTTCTGTGGTGTCTAGTGGTGGACGAGATCCTACGCATCCTGAGAGCAGAGCATGGGGTCTATGTACAGGCCTATGCAGACGATGTTGTGATTATGGCACAAGGTACTGAGGTGGGAATATTGCAGAGGCTTCTGGAGGAAGCACTGACAAGGTTCTCACAGGGGTGTAGGGATAACGAACTCAGAGCGAATCCCAACAAGGTAGAGATGGTCATCTTCACCAGGAAAAGGAAGCTGGAGGTCTCTCCCAACATCACGTTGGAAGGAACCCCCCTTGTGGCTAAGAAATGCGTCAAGTACCTGGGTGTCTGGTTGGACTCCAAACTGACCTTTCAGGAACACATTCGGCTCAAGACCGCGGCGGCGCTCAGTGCCCTGTGGGCTTGCCGCAGGGCACTGGGAGGGACCTGGGGACTTGGGCCGAAAACCATGTTATGGATCTATAGAACGATGATCGCTCCGATGCTCATGCACGGATCGGTTGTTTGGTGGCCAGGATCCATGAAAATGGCGTCCAGACTAGTGCTGGACAAATTACAGCGACTTGCATGCCTCTGCATCACCGGGGCTATGAGGACGGCGCCCACGAGGGCCCTGGAGGTGCTGGTGGGGTTGCCCCCGTTGGCCGACCGGGTGAGGCACGAGGCGGCCAGAGCGGCTATGAGATTGGCCTGATGCGGGGATGTGGAGTAACAACGGCTCCTGCCAGGGCCATTGTGGTCTATGGCGGGGCTTGTCTGGGGACCTAGCCATTCTGGGGATGCCAGGTGACGCGATGGTTCCTGAGATAGGCTTTCCCGAGGGGCTGAACTTCCTCTTCCCTACAAAGGAGGATTGGACGGAGGGAAGGACGGGAACCTGGGATGGGCTAGTCTGGTTCACAGACGGGTCCAGAATGGGAACACTGTCCGGAGCTGGTGCGTACTGTGAGGCCTTGGGGCGGGAGCTATCTGCCTCACTGGGCGAGCACACTACGGTTTTCCAAGCGGAAATTTTTGTGATCATGATGGGGGTCTGGGAGTCGTTAAGGCTCAATGTCGTTGGCGGGAGGATTTTCTTCTGCTCCGACAGCAAGGCCGCACTCATGGCGCTGAAGTCGGTCCGCACGCGCTCTCTGTTGGTAAGGAAGTGTAGAAGCTGGCTGATTGAACTTACAAAGGTTAAAAAGGTCACGCTGGTCTGGGTACCGGGACACTCGGGTGTACCGGGAAACGAGGCCGCTGATGCCTTAGCCATAGAAGGCTCCGCACGCAGACACTTGGGGCCTGTTCCCTGTGTGGGGATCGCTCAGTGTGTTCGCGAAAGAGCCTTGGAGGCCTGGATGGAGGGTCGGGCGGAGGAGGTATGGCGGACGGCTCCGGGGATGAGACAGACCAGGCTCATGATACATGGGCCCGCGAAGAGTCTCGCCAGGGGGCTGTTGTGCCTACCTAGGAACGAGTGCAGGGCCCTGGTAGGATTCTACACAGGGCACTGTAGGCTTAGACGGCACCTGACCCTGCTGAGAATTGCAGAGGAGGGGGAGTGTAGATGGTGCATGGAGGACGACGAGACCCCATACCATCTACTTACGGAATGCCCCGCTTTCGCTTGGGCAAGATACAGAATCTTTGGCGTAACGTCGATCGAGCCAGATTCAGTGCGTCGTGTTAGTCTGAAGGAGATGCGGGCTTTCTTAAGGAGGACCGGCATCCTGGAGGTTCTCTAATGCGGGCTGGGGGCACAACGGGCCCAATTGGTGGCCTAAGTGCAAGACCCGCTAGGGGCCACCCCTTCTGATACTGATACTGATACTGACATATTCATGAAAATTTCAGAAAATAGTAGTGAAAAAGTGTAACAAAGAATAAAATAAAGTAAAAACAGGAAAAAATAGGAAACCTTCTTTCTAGACGATCAAACAACGGAGATAGGGTGAAATTTCGAGAGAACAACTGGATTGGAAACCTTACCAATACAGAATTACCTTTTAAAAATATAACGGCTAACATAGGAACCGGCTTCTCTTATTTGACTAATAATAATCGAAAGGATGAGGTACGCGCTAAAGTTTCTAATATTCTAGCAAACTTTAAACACAAACTGAAAGGTGAAAACAAAAAAAAAACATATCTATCTGCAAAGTTAAATAAAACCAAAAGTTTATTAAAAGATAATCCTCAATTAAAAATTCTCAAGGCGGATAAAACAAACAAAATCGTTATTTTGACTCAGAAGAATCAGAAGACTATAACAATAAAATGAATGAACTTGTAAGTGACAAAAACGTATAAACAACTTAAACGTGATCTTACAAATACTTACCAAAAATAAAATTACCAACTAATAGACAAGTAGGAAATAAACTAATATATTATATATCTCCTAACATAAGAGCTTAAAAATTGATAATGCACCGCCACCAAAAATATATGGACTCCCCAAACTACATAAACAAAATATACCGATTAGACCAATAGTTTCGTGTATGCAATCACCGTTGCATTCATTATCAACATTTTTGAAGAACATACTTAATAACGTCATATACAAAGATGATTCATTCCAATTTAGAAAAATAAGAATTCTGGATGGCTACACCTTTTTTTCTAGACGTTATATCATTATACACAAATGTACCTACCACTATCTCAACAAAGATTTAAAGAAAAATGGAGAGAAATATAGTGGAATTTATTTATGACACCAAAATTATATTTAACTCCACTACTTATTATATGAAAAATACATAATATACAACTAAACAGAGGGATGTGCAAAAGGGATCGTCCATTTCCAGTGTTGTCGCACAGTTCGTTCAAATGAAGCACTGATATCGACTGGTTGAAACACTCCAACAAAAACGACCATGAGCTGATTGACGCACCTACCAGGATCCCTGAGCGTCAAAAAGAAGAGCTTCCTGGATCTATTCTTAACAACTAATCCTAATCTCTGCACCGTAAGTCTCAACCTCCGTTGGGCTCATTAGATCACAGTCTTATCTCCGCAACTGTGAATTTGCTATCAAAGCACAGGAGCCACAGGTACCCCGAAAGGCTTGGCACTACAAATCTGCAAAGTGGTGTGATCTTCTCGATTTTTATCTTTCTTTTCCTTGCAAAGATGTCAGCTTAAGGAATCAAAACACCTCTGAATCTACTGATGAGATAACTTAATCCAAGCTGGTATGGAAACTTTCCTCCCCTCTTCTATGAAACGCATCTCGAACAGTAAGCCATGATGTGGGAAAAATTGCCCAAGAGCGGTCAATGCTAAAAATGCCGCTTACCGCAAATGGCGCCGTAATACCACAGCCGAAAATCGAAATATATTCATCACGACTAGAAATCAATGTAAGCGGACCATTGACGAGAGCAAAGAGGGATAAAACGAGCAGATGAAGAACAAGCTCCTCAATTGTACTAACGGATCAAGATCCTTTTGGTTAGTTGCCAAAGCTGTCAATCTGGGTTTCTCAAAGACGTCAATCCCATCACTGACCAAAGATGATGGTTCAGTAGCGGAAACGGCCAAAGAAAAAAAGAACATTTTTGCCGAAATATTTTCATCAAATTCTATCTTAGATCTTCATGCTCCAACCTTAGACTATATAATAAAGATAAGACTCCGCGTTTCATACATAATTATGCTGCCGCCCTGGCCCAAACAATCTCTACCTCCATAACCCCCCTAAATAAAACAAAACATGAACAAATGAATGAAACAAAAGAAGTGGGGATAGCTTCTGAGGGCGACAAGCACCTCCCACCGTAGCTCGCAGCCGGCGCGGCGCGCGGCTACGTGCTTGGCTGCTAAAAATTCGCCCGCAGACCCGTTTTAATGATGGGGCCAGTGGAATAGCAAAACAACTACCTCTTTTTCCACTATATACTCTAAGGCTCCAACTATCCCGAAAGTGCATTCCTCAATGCTAGGTCTGGTATTTCGCCAACGCGAAGTGGAACGGATACTCAAAAGCCTAGACACTAACAAGGCCATAGGATCCGACGGAAATGTGCTTTTTTTAATGACAGCGGCACACACACTAAACGGAGATCCTACGGCGATCGACGAGCGGTGTCTGCGAAGATGTTTATTCACACGGTTCTTGAAAAGTTGTAGGTTGTAATTAGGGGGAAACAGATGTCCTTGGAGTGAGTTCCACAGCGATGCATTGCGCCGGACAAAGGAGTTCTTGTAAAGCGATGTTCTAGGTGTTTCCAGTTGTACGACGAACTGGTGAGCTCTTGCCGTCTATCGTGACTGTCTGACAGGCGTTGCCAAGGGTGGGATGAGGCGAGCCAAATCCTGGAAACATCTGCCGTGAAAGTATCTGTCAAACAGGGACTTGTCGGCCACATATCTGCGGTGTTCCAGACTATCCAAATTCCGGGTCGCCGATGCGACAGCTCTCTTCTGAATGGAATCCAGCAGCTTTAGGGTGCACTTTGGTGCGGCATCCCAGATGTGTCAGCAATATTCTAACCACGGTCTTATTTGCGCTTTGTAGACCAAGAACTACTGCTGCGGTGTATACAGTTTCTTGTTGCGAAATAGCGCACCAAGCTTCTGGGAGGCTGATTTTGCGATGATAGCAACGTGGTCATGCCAGGACGTATTGCTGTTGACCGAGACACCCAGTAGTCCGATTGACGAGGATGAAGGAATGGTCGATCCTGCCATAATGATAATGATATCAGGGCCCGCCTTATTGGACCTCTTGGTAAACGTGGTTTCTCGGGTCTTTGCTGCATTGAACTGGACCAAATTTCTGTCGCCTCAAGTTTGAACTTTCTCCAGGTCTTAATTAAGTCCTGTAATCTGCTACTGTCTGCGGTGATAAGTCTTAATCGCTGGTAAAGGTTTTTCTGATCTGAATTAGTGCTGAACTAACAGCTCCACTATGCAGGCTTTTCTCCATATCATAACGAACTGCATGCTTTCCTTCTAGCTGGTGCAGCTCAGGTGCAACCAATCCCGAAAAAAGGTAAAAAAAAAACGATTCCAAATAACTACCGTCCAATTGCCATAGTTCCCATCATGTCCAATGTCAGGGAGAAACTGACCAACGAACAGTTCTTAAAATATCTCGAATCATCAGGCATATAAGCGATCGCCAGTATGGCTTCCGCAATAACAGATCATTTGATTTACGTGACTTATCTGTGGACTAAAGCCATCGAGAGCTACGCGAACCTCGTGCAGTGGCTCTCAACATATCCAGAGCATTTGATAGGGTGTGTCATGACGGATTGTTAAGCAAATTGACAGCATACGGACTACCACCAGCACTACCTATATGGCTTTCCAATTTCTTAAGGGATCCAAGCATCTGACTTGGTATTGATGCACATCTCTAAAGTAATTTAAAATCAATGCCGAAGTTCCTCAAGAGTGTATATTATCTCCCACAATGTTCCTGGTCTATATCAACGATCTCTTAGATATGACAAACAATTCTATTTACAGCTTTGCAGACGACACTTATCCTCATTCATGTCGCGGACTTCAATGATCGCTGCTAGTTCCCAAGGTGAGCAAGAAAGTCAGGTTGCTGTCATCAATGAGAATATGAACGTTATCGTGGAATGGGGTGAGAAAAACAATGTCCAGTTTAACGCAGCAAAGACTCAAGCAGCTGTCTTCTCAAAAAAAGCAAATACCGCAGGACTTGACTTATCAATGACAGGACAAACACCGACTCTGGCCTCATCCATAAGCTTGCTAAGCATCAACGTAGAAAACAACATGTCTTGGCGTAATCACGTCACCAAAATCGCCAAGGCAGCAGCTGCACGAAAGCTAGGAACCCTCTATAGAGCAAGAAAGTTGTATACACCTCGTCAGCTCTTACTGCTCTATAAGGCCCAGATGAGACCATCTCTGGAATACTCTTCCCATCTGTGGAGCTCGGCACCCAAATACTTGCTCAAGATATTAGATTTTATGCAGATGAGAGCAGTTCGTCTGGTGGATGATCCAGAGCTGACTAAAGACCTTGATAGCCTTGAACATCGAAGAAAAGTGGCGGACCCATCTCTCTACTATCGATACTACTTACTACGGAAGGTGTTCGAATGAGCTGGTACTTATGATTCCCCTCAGCGTTGCGCCAAACAGAAACACCCATCAGACACAAGCTGCTCATCAACATACGATTCAGTTGCGAACACCTAAGACGTCGCTGATCCGGGACTCCTTTGTCTGGAGGACTGCCTCACGTCTTTCTGGAAAATTACAACCTACAGCGCTTTAAATCCAACGTCCACCGTCTTTTCCGCACACGCATCGCTCGTTGTATGGGATTTTCCTTTTGTGTGTGTGCCGAACATTAAAAAGCAGTTCGTGATGGAATGAGGATTTCCTTCGAATAACGAAGCTCATGGAGCACCAATTCTTTGAATACATAAAAAATTCCCATTTTTTACCTCGAACGTATTTTGTGTGATGAGCGTCATTTCCAATCATTTATCCACCTAATCCACTAATCCAGCAAAAATAAATAAAAGAGAAATATATTGGGATTTGGAAATACTGTCATAATGGGCATTATAAGATCCTTTACACAAATAGTGCACTATATAAAAATCGGCCTTTCCTATTGGTCGATCCGCATGGCCCTCCGCTCGCTTCGCTCGCTACGGGAGCTCAAGAAAAGGACACTAACCAGGTGCTAACCCAAACTAACCCAAGACATACCCAAAATCAAGAAAAAAACTGTTTAGAAACATAATCTTAAAAAAAAGTAAAAAAAAGCAACGGAGTTTGAACCCGGGCCGTCCAGGTGAAACCCAGTTGTCATCAATCATCATCAACTATTTATTTCCATTTTTACAGTATTTAATATGCTTACAATTCATTTAATAAGTTCGCATGTTCCCTTACTTAATTCATAAGAAATGGGGCGCTATTATCACCCGAGGGCTGGCTGCTAGCAACCATATAATTAAAATGTAATGCGTATGCAGTGCGTCGATCGGGTACCATTTTATGGAGCTCAGGCTCCTTTTATGGATGTATCAATAATTTATTTACATTGCTGTGGGTCAAATGTTCTAGGTATATGTGTACAGTCCATAAAGCTTTAGAGGAAAAACAGCAGAAGACACCTCTTTAAGATTTCTTTGGTGTTATTATTGTTAAAAGTTTCCAAATACCTTATTTCTAGACCTAAAATTAGTTGTATGCATAATATGTACTGAATTTACAATATTTACATGGAAGCGTTCTGCTCCTCCGACGGGAGAGGTCTGATTTTGGTTTTGTCTTCTAGCTCTAAGGGGGATGGAATTGTTCATAGAATATTTGTAAGTTTTTGTAAATCGGCCCGTGCTTGATATGATTGTTTGGGTTATATCTCAGGTGCGTTAGTGTATTCGTCAGCTGGGAGCTATTTAAGCGAAACTTGTAAAAGTTATTCGACATGGTGTCTATGCGTTCACTAATGGTTTCAATGCGAGCCATTTCATGTAGTTCCCGGATTCGCGTGCTTTTGTGAGCTGAGAAAGCTCCCCTTAGGAAGCGGTTTTGAATTAATTGAAGCCTTTGCCTTTGTGTGGCACTCGCCTGACACCATACCGCTGAGCCGTACAGTAGTGTTGGTCTTATAATGCTTTTGTATATTGTGAGTTTGTTTCTGTGGCTTAATATTGACCTGAATTTAGTTATTAAATAGAGTTGATGGCTTACATAGTATGCCTTCCTCTACTTGAGTGACGTGTTGGGTGAATCTCAGTCTTTGATCAAGCTTTATGCCTAGGTACTTAACCTTCTTGCTGGGTGTTATGTATCGTCCATTTATGTTTAGTGGGGTAACTCTGTTGTTTCTGAATTTACGTGTGAATGCTGTTAACTCCGTCTTAGATGGATTAATGTTTATTTTCCACTTGCTGTAATATGGCAGGAGTTTGCTTAGGTGGTAGGATAACCTAGCCTTCGCTGCCTGCGCATAATATGACCTGGCTGTTATGGCCGTATCATCCGCGTACAGTGAAAGATCCGTGATTGGGGTTTTAGGGATGTCGGAAATGTATAAATTAAATAGCTGCGGGGATAGGACGGTACCTTGTGGTACCTCGGCATTTACGATCTTAGGTCCAGACACAGCACCGCCTGCTTTTACGCTGAATGACCTGTCCGAAATATATGAGGCAATTAGGGCCGTAATATACAAGGGCAGCCCACATACTGCAAAAAGCTTGTATATTAGCCCATCATGACACACCCTGTCGAACGCACGTTCGATATCGAGTAGCAGCATTGTTGTATTTTGTTCGGCGTTGAAGCCGTCAAAAATATTTTGGACAATGCGCGCTGCTTGCATTTCGGTGCTATGCCCCGGCCTAAAACCAAATTGCTCAGGAGGGATGATGTTTAGGGATTCTATTGTTGTTGTAATTTTAGATAAGATTAGCTTTTCGGTTACTGTGTGTTTAAAAGTGATATTGGCCGATAGGATTGGGGATATTTTGGATCTTTACCCGTTTTTTTTTATCATTGACACATACGCCTGTTTCCAGGATTGCGGAAAATGTTGCAATCTTATTATGGCATTGATAATTTGAGTGAATTGAATTATCGCTTTGCGCTGTAAGTTTTTGATAAGATTATAGGTGATGGTGTCAGGTCCAGGTGCTTTATTATTTGGGAGCTTCCTAATTAGGGTTGCCAAGTTTTCCACGAGCCAAGGGAGGACGTTTCTAGTAGGAGTATCCACCCAACTGCTTAATTTTTTTAACCCTTAACTACGGAGGTGCCGTCTGAGAGGCGGTGTGAAAACGAAACACCTTCATTTGTCAAAAACGGTAACGTTCACAAGGCCGTTACCTCATGTATTCCTGGAGGGTTTGGTGGTTGACCAGTACAAAAAATATCAGATATCTAAGACTTGAAACAAGTCAGTTCCCTAGGGATCTTCTCGCGAAGCAGTTTGATAGACGGCACGTCCGGGTATACGTAATAAAATCGGTCGGAAAATTTTCGCACAAATATGGCCTGACCATCAAAACCAGTTCGGTTTAGTGATGTAAACTACACACTTCGAAAGTGGTATACGAAGCAGACGGTGATGCTTCTAGTGATATTGACACTGTCCCTGACGAGGATTGCGAGAATTCTGTTTATAGCACCTCAGAACAATCAGCGGACAGTAGTTGGTGAAAGTGAAGATGGCGAGTCACTAATAAATCGAGATATATTTGAAAAAAAAAAATAATGTCAATTATTATTTCCAAGAAAGAAAAACCGAGTGACAAGATATTTGTGCTTCAAATGCAAAACGCCGGTTGATATGTTTATAGTGTATGAGGCAGGCCGGTGTGAACTGCACTGCTGAAATATTTAAGTTTCAAGTATTCGTTGTGCATCATTTCTTCCTAGTTTTTTCACTGCTTTTTTTAAAGTGTTTTATGTAATAAATACATTCAAATTATAGCAGTGCACTTTTTTCATTTTAACCGCCCACGAGTTGAAGCATACCGAAAAGAACTGGCTTTGTGATTATAAAATTGGTACGTGTTCTAATAAACTATTTATTAAAGTACTTCCTAAAACTTAAGTGATTATCTAGAAGTACCAGTTACAAAATTATTAGGGCTTTATGCCGCAATATCTGCAGTAGTCTGCCAGACGGCACGTCCGAGTTTATGCTCCGAACGTCGCACCTCCGTAGTTAAGGGTTAATAATTATTGCAGCTGTTTTTTAGGTAAATCATCAAAAAAAAATTATGTGCTTTATAAGCACACCACTGAAGTGAAACTTCTGAAAGAGATACTAGGATTGGAGTTTTTTTAAAGCTTTTTTTCTTCAACTTTTGCCTCAGGTTTCGACATTTTTTTTTTTTTATTTTTTTCAACTTTCTTTCCATTTTTGCCATCTCCGACCTCATAGTCAACTTCTTGACCTTTTTTCGCCGAAAGCCGCGTTTCTCAAACTTTTTTTTAATATATTTTTTCGTATTTCGTTTTATGATATTTTTATTTATTTTCCGAATAATATTTTACGTTGTTTTTTTCAAGTTTTCCTATTTTTTCCAACAATTTTTGGGTATATAATTCCGTTCCATAAATGCGGGGTCATCTCTTGTCAGATTTTCGATCCGAAGCTCCGTTGGAGAGATATCGATCAAAAACGGTTTTTTCCCCAAAATCACCCTTAAATTAGGGCCTCGGTCCCCCCATATGGCCAAAGATAGCCTCTCAGAGGCGCATCTAACATAAACATTTGACCACGTAGCTTTACCCGTTCTCCCGAATTTAATTATTTAAGTTTTTCCTTCCCCCTCCTGACTCAAAAGGGGGGCGGGGGGGTGGGGTACTTTTTTTTTTAATTTACTACCCTCATTAACGAAAGTTCACTTCAAAAATAAAATATATATTTGTCGCCTGTACAAACTTGAATAACAAAAACATAGGTTAACTCGATGGTTAACATTTAAAATGGAGATTGATTCGAGGAAAAACATGTTGGATTAGGCTTTGCCAGACGTACTCCTTTTTTTGATTCAATACCCCATTTCTATATAGAATTTTGCAAATATCCTTTTTCTAAAAATCCAGAATTGATACCCAAAATATCCCAATTCAAGACGGGCGTATTTGTTAAATAAAAGTAAATTTTTAACTCCGCTTCTGTGAAAATAGAGCGTGGCATCACCTATCGCATGAGCACAAACTTAAATTTGAAAAACATTTGTATCAAATTTGGCCGAGGTTGGGATTTTATGGCATTTTTTGTTTGGCGAAAACTGAAATTTCGAAAACACCCATTTATTAAAATTTATAACTGGCATATGCCAGTTATAAATAAATAAATAAATAAAAGGCGCGAAATCTACCTAAACAACTAACCGAAACCGTCTAATATAAACCCGAAGTGTAAGAGATCTAAGTATCTAATAGTACTCCATCGAATATTATTTGACGCCACTCAGAGGCCGCTGTGCCAAATTTCAAATGGTACTATGGAACTACTATTTGAGCACCAAAAATCTTTTAGCAGTGGTAACATGGTTTGAGATTGATTTGCTATTTTATTATTTTTCTTATATTTTTTGCAATAATATTATAATAGTGTAAAAGGAGGCCATTTCTGTGACAAGGGAGAAAGGAGGACTCAACGTTTGAAAGAAGGACTGTCCTCCCGAAAGGAGGACACTTGGCAACCCTATTCCTAATGACGTCAATTACATTACGTGGGGTTACAAGCAGTGATTTAAGTTTTTGGGTCGGGATGGGGTATTTATGGGTGTTAAAAGCCATCACGGATTCTGTAATGTTGATTTGTGCAGGGGTGATATTGGGAGGGACGTTATGTATTGCTTCCAAGTAGTTCGCCAGAATCTCTGCTTTCTCCGTGTCTTTGAACCTTTGTTGTCCGTCTCTGTCAATTAATGCTGGTATCGTTTCCCAATCCTTGCGCAGGCTCTTCGCTAACCTCCACAAAGAGTTATCTCTGGTACCCAAACTGTTTATATATTCGACCCAGCACGCTTCTTTATGTTTATTAATTAATGTCTTGATGGTGTTTGTTAGAGTTTTAACCATTAGTCCGTCCATGAGTGTGTCCGTGCGATGCCACCTGTTCCTAATTCGATTTTTGTGATTAATAATTTCAATTATATTATTAGGTAGTGGTTTTACTCGATTTTTAATACGGATCTTAGGGACAGACCCAGTTGTCTAAACCTCTACACCACGAGAGCTCTTGACAGAAATCTATTGCATCACGAAGACACATTTGTAATACGAGATGGATCGACCAATAGGAGAGGTGGATTTTTACATAGTGCACTATTTGTGTAAAGGATCTTAAAATGCTCATAATGGCTATGGCATATTTACTAGTGGACGGAAATATGATTCTGATTCACTAATATAAACAGACTTATTAGACAAAAAGGAGTTTTCAGGAAATAATCGCCAAGTTAGCATACCCTTTAATGGTGTAAGGGGCACGATATTAATAAAGTTCGGACAATTTCACATAATAGTATATTATGATATAAGTGTATAAGAGGGCCCTTAAAGCACGCGCGACATATTTCAAAACACGACGCGCAGCGGAATGTTTTGTAAGTCGCAAGGGCTTTAAAAGCTCTTATACACGTATATCATACGCTATTTTTTATTACGAATGCATCATATTCTCAAAAATGTTTTACTTTTTTGAGTTACGTAGTTATCTATTTAGACTAAAGCAATGTTGATTTTAAATGTGTTCCTTCATTTTGACATATAGTAATTTAAACGACAGGTAAATATCTAGTTAAAAAGGGTGGATCAAATGTTTCTATAGCAACCTTTAAAAACGTGGGCGCATAATAAACATCATTTTAAGCACGCTGCAGCGTGCGATAATCGTTGATTATAATGCATGCGTTGTTCAGAAACCATTTTGAACACGTCTGCAAATCTAACGATTTAATTTTTGTACAATCTAACTTTCCACGCCACTGTCCTCGCATTCCAAACAAATTAAATCCTTGGCGATACTACTAACGCCATCTCTTGTTTACCACGTTTATCCACTGCGTCGGCAGGCTAGAAAGCTTAAAGTTAAGCGTCCTCAAAAGGCCTCCGACCAATCATAGCGCTTCGCGCTTTATCCGGGCTGCATTACTAGCGCCATCTGTTGTAAACCACCTTTACTCATTTGGAGCTTGCCGCGCATCCTAAACTCATCTGACCAATCATAGCGTTTCCCGCTATACCCCGGCGACCGAGTCGACCAATCACAGCGCATCCTACAGGATGGCCAGTTCACCCTAACTAAAATTCCCTAAAATTCACATCTTTAATATTCGCATTTCATGCAAACTAATCAGCAGATTTCAACCGGATTTGTATTAAAATTCATAATATTAATTTAGACAACCGGTCATGTTAAGTTTTTACACAATATCTCTGTATTTACATTATTGCCCTTTCCATGCCCGAAACGGTGCATCTTCTCCCACCAGAAGGGGCGGTAACAACTTCTCCAAGTTGCTCTAGTTCCCACGTTCTAGAATTCAGTATTGATCAGAAAGTAGTCTCTTGAACCTCGACCATGTAAGTCGCAAAAAGCGCACCCCCGTTTCTAGCCGGCTGGCGCGAGGCGCCATGCCGGCAAGTTTTCACGTTTTGAGACCTCATAATCTATCTAGTTCATTACTCAAGTGATATAGTGATATCCTGGCCTAATCATCGTCACATCAAGCCTACAATAAGGTATTTATTGGCAAACTTAATGCCATTATTCTCCCGCCGAGCAATGGCGTCCCAATTGGTCTTATCCATGGGAGTTGTACAATCGAGCCCTGTCTCGAACCACACCGCACTCAATAGAGCCTATAGTCTCTAAATCTCAAGTAAGTAAACGAATATGTTTACAATCACATTCTCACAAAGCCTACAAAAAGGTATTTCTCGGCATCTCATTGCCATTATGGAGACCGACTGATCTCTAGTACTATGCCTACAAAAAGGCATCTTTCGGCATCTACTGCCATTATGGAGACCCACTGATCTCTAACTCTCAAAGGCTGTGCCATTCGCTGCACAGTCCCTAATGGTATTTTGTATTGGATTTTCAACATTCTATATTAGCAGTATACCACTGGATTGCTATACTCTTTGCCTTATTCTAATATAAGGATTACTCTGCACTGCAATGCTTTATTCTCATATAAGAATTAAACGGCACTAGTCTGCCAACATACTCAAGCTATCACAATGCTACATCCCATACGCGGATTTAAGCTTACCTATGCTACCTGCATAGTATACTTACTAATCATTCATGCGTGCACCAATAAGCCGCATTCACAAGGCATTCATGTCATGCCAATATGCACTAACTGCATACCAGTCAAAACCACTACAATCCAGTCATTCATATTTGCAAGAAAGCGAACTACATTGTAAATAGAAGCTAGCCATAGATCTAGCTAGTGTTTGTCAAGGTGACTTTCCCCCAGTGTTAGAAGGTAACCTCCTGAACATTGAACGTTTCTCGTCAATGGTGTTCATAGTGTACATATTAGCTTTTAGGTGGACTTTAAGGTAATACTAATCCTGTTATTATCGCTTGTATATTATTGTATTTTATATCAAAGCCAAATCAGCTAACATAGTTGATAAATAGCTGTTCCGCAGGAACTCTAACAGACATTTAACTGTATATAGCTTCAAGGTTATGTTTATAACCATACTTTAGCATAGTATTACAACTGTTTACGCAATGCTTTAGTTTTTAAGAGTATTACTTATGTCATATTTTTCAAGGTCGAAATTTGCCTCGACTGATATTTTACACATCGTAGCACTGACTACGTACAATTATTCAGTGTTTATAGTTTATGTATTTATGAGCTTCTAGTTATTTTCAAGTAAAGTAACCTATTAAAATATTCATATAATGCTAAAGCTTTTTGTTTTATTTACAAAATGACTTTAGAACTAGCCCTATGGTAAAATTTCAGTGCCCAAGAGCACATCTCTTTTTGTTCAGAAAATCGACCAAGATCGACTCTGAAACATGCGTAATAAAAATAATATTTTCTATCAACAGTACTTAATCTATAATCTAGAATGAAATATATTAGGATTTGTGCTTTGCCATTATCAGATTTTCAGCTGTGATGAAAAACAAAATAGTTCAAAAATTGGATATTCAATAGATGCTTCGGTACTATGAAGTTAAAGAGGAGTTATATAGATCTTGCAAATAAAAACAAAAAATTAAAACTATTTAGCTTAATATCGCTTTAATTTCTATTACCTTTTCTTCCACTATTGTTAAAATCTCTTCTTTGTCCACCTCTGAAATAATGTAGCCCAGTTCTGATTTTGCCGCTTCAAAATTTCCATCGTTCTGTTCATTTGTGGTTGTTTCTGAAACCGGCTCTTCCGGTCCTTTGTTTTCTTTTGCATGTTCTTTCGTTTTTGGTGCAGGTCCACTTTTATCAGTATCACCTGCAATTAGTTCAACTATAGACCATATTTTGGCTTTTTAGTGTCTAAGTGTGAGCTTTTCAGATTTCGATATATATAAGTAAAGGTAAAAGAAATATTAGTACCAAACCAATAAAAGAAATAATGGTGTTACGTAATATATCTTGAAAGATATCTGTTATTATGGCAGTATGTTATTTCTATTGACTCTGTTTCATTCGACGTATACTTATTTGAAAAACTTAATGTGGCTTGAAATTCTGAAATAAATAAGTCAAAAACCTATATTGAACTGAATTACAATTAAATGTATTTGATTAATTTTAGTAAATTGCATTAATATTTGTTAATTTACCTTCGTCTTCAAATCTAGTGTCATATGGTGATGCTCTATAATCGTTTTGTTCTGTATAGCCTTTAGAGCTATCAGTCTTTTCATCTGATGATATAATTCTATCCAGTTCATCACAACTGCTTCTGCTATCAGATTCTCCGGAAGAAAATCCTTTATCGCCTAGGTCACCATTCATTCTTGAAGCCTCATTATCCTCTGCTAATCCTATAGAGGAAACATGTTTTTTGTAAGGCGATATAACTGGACAATTACATAAAAATTCCGATGAACTGTTTTCCTCGGCTTTTACATTGTCATGGCCCCCAAGGCTAGAAGTGTCTTTCCTGGGTTTAATGTTCTTTTCAGATGGAAGATATATGGATTTTATAGGTGAATCTACGCCATCCAAAGTTAGCGAGCCTATACGTGTATGTAAATATAATATACGTAACATGTAAATAGTGGGCTATTAGGGTAGGAAGAGAGCTGGCGATAAACTATAAATTACAAGAATTAAGACAATTTTTTATAACAAATATATCTTTGAAGTGAAACTTCTTCAGCGAAGGTAAGTCCGAAAAAATGACAATCAAATGAAACGGAAATCAAAGTGAAACACTTTAATGAAGCATGTTCCAGTATACTGCCGTGCTTGGCTTAAAAGTGGTATCTCCAATTTCGGGATAAATTGAGTTATGGCGTATATTGTACACAAGACACCATTTTACATCTTTTTTCGTAGCTTAAAAGTGATAAGTGCCTTTAAACATGAAAATATCTCCTTATAAAAATAGTCGTATGTGCACAAGACATAACAATTAGGAAGCTTAATCATGGTATCCCCCTTTCCTAAACTAGAAAGGGGTATGTTCTGCAAAATCCGTACTTACCACTGTTAAGACAAGCATTGAGTCGAAAGAAAAAATATTCGTAAACAATATTGGCAAATGGCATTTTCGGAAAAAAAGGAACTTTGTTTCTAGTTATGTCACATCGTTAGAAGATCCCTTACACAATTTTTCTTTTTCATTCATAACACTTATCCAAATGAGGGATATTATAACTAATTTAAAAAATAAGAATAGTAGTGATATCTATGGACTAAATACAAATTTAATTAAAATGGTAAAAATAATTTTAATAAGTCCACTGACAAAATTGCTCATCTTATGCTTTAAGGACAACATTTTTCCTTCCATTCTTAAGAAAGCAGTAATTACACCTATCTTTAAAAAAGGCAATATCCATGAGCAAGAGAACTATAGGCCTATCTCTCTACTGCCAATTATTTCAAAACTTGTTGAAAAGGCGATGGCCTTACAAATAAATAATTACTTTGAAGAAAGGAATTTATTCACTGAATGCCAGTTTGGCTTTAGGAGAGATAGGTCTACTGTACTTGGGATTCTTGGCCTTGTCTAACACATTGCTGAAGCCTTCCATAATCTCCAATTTGCCACAGTTTTGTTCTGTGACCTGAGTCAGGCATTCGACTGTGTGGATCATGGAATTCTCTTGCGACAGCTTACAAAATATAACTTTTCTCCTCAGAGTGTAAAGCTCATAAAATCTTATCTGGAGAACAGGGTGCAGGTTGTGAGGGTGGCTGGGGTGTTGTCAGGGGAGAGTGTGGTTAACATTGGGGTCCCTCAAGGGTCGGTCTTGGGTCCCATTCTTTTTTTAATTTATATTAATGACCTTGCTTTATCTACTACACAGGCAAAATACACACTTTTTGCTAATGATACTACTGTTTCCTTTGCAGCTAATTCACTCAAAGAGTCGCTTGAGGGTTCCATGGCTGCACAGGAGAGAGCAAAGGAGTGGTTCTCGGGGAATAGGCTGCTGCTCAATGAGGAGAAAACCAACAGAGTGGTATTCTCTCTTCGAGATCTACATGGGGAGAGTGGCAGCGTGACCAGTGTCAAGTTCTTGGGTGTTCTTTTGGATCCACAACTTTTGTGGAGGGACCACATTGAGATGGTGAGCGAAAAGTTGGGTAGAAGTCTTTATATGCTGAGGACCCTGAGCATGAATATGGCCCCTGAAGTCTTGAAAACAGCCTACTTTGCTATCTTTCATACTTATATCAGTTATGCAATTTTAGCTTGGGGTCATTCCGCTGACGTGTGTAGGGTCTTTGGAATCCAGAGAAAAGCAATCAGAGTGCTTGCGGGTTTGGCATTTAGAGATGACTGTCGACAGGCTTTCTGCACTCTTGGGGTATTGACCGTGCCATGCCTGTTTGTTTTTGAGAACCTCATGTTTATTAGGGGCAGGTTGGGGCATTTCAGGACCCATGAAGACACACACAACTACAACACCCGGCACAGACAACATCTCGTTCCATCCTATTGGAGATTAAAGAGGTGTCAAAGTGGACCAGAGTATTGGGGGATTAAGTTTTTACTAAACTTCCAGACATTTTAGAAGATCTCCCAATAAAACAGTTTAAATTTAAGATTAAGGAAATTTTGTTGGAAAACGCATTTTATTCATTTGACGAGTTTCTCTCATATGATTTCAGCAATTTTAGCACAATGTAGATTTTGGACTGTTTTTAATCTGAACTTTAACATGTGTTTTATTTACTTTTTAAATGTATATATACTTATCCGTTTATATGTTTTAGTATTAATATTAATTGAAAATTTTATCCCGTATTATCTTTTATGACTTGTGTTAGGCTTTTGCATATCGACATGAATAAAATGAATTTGAAGTTAAACGCCATAGACGGCGGAAGTCGAGAAGAAACAAGATCCTTAGGTACTACTTCAAATTTAGGTCTGGGGATAGGGTTGAAGTTTGCAAATTATTTTTCTTGTCCACATTGGGGTATAAAAAAATTATGATCGAATATTGCAAGACTGTTTTTCTGGAAATATGCAAAAAATTTATCAGTCACAGGGGCAGCATACAAGGCAAGCATGCCAAAACTACTAAAATTGATAGGGATGAATTAAAAGCGCAGGTTAAAACATTTAATCTCTTACCTAGTGATCTAAGTATTCAGATTTTAGAGAAAAAACCGATTTTGTCTGTTCTTTCGAAGTGTATCGAAATGTCGTTACTAAAGAAATGAAGATGTCGTTTACTAAGCTCCGCCACAAAGAGTGTGAAATTTGCGTTTTTGCTTCATAATCCGGAACATACAAAAGAAAATCCTTGTACAGATTGTGAGGAATGTTTAAGTTGAAAAATCCATATAACAAAAGCTAATGATGCACGTTCATCCTACAAATTAGACAAAGAGGCTTCAGTAAAAAATAATAATACTGCATACTTTTTTGCAGATCTTCAAAAGGTAATGATGATTCCTCGGTTAGATATATTTGATTTGTGCCTATGGGAACGAAACTATGATTAAAGGCAATTATTCGTGGGCAATAAATAGGCCCACGAATAATTGTTTTGAATCATAATTTCGTTCCCATAGGCACAAATGAAAAGAAAAATAAACTACTTTGGCATGAAGGCCTTGCTGGAAGGCAAAAAGAAGACATTAACCATGTAATATATATTTTTTTTGGAAATGAGAGATTATGAAAGTATTGTGTTATGGGTAGACAACTGCTCGTCGTAAAATAAGAATTGGACCCTTTTCAGTTTTTTAATTCATATTGTAAACTCATCGGAAGTCTCTATTAAAGAAATCGTTTTGAAATATTTTGAGCCAGGACATACCTTTATGTCTGCGGATTATTTCCACTACCAGGCTGAAGTTTCAATAAAAAACACTCTAAAGATTTACGATTTTAATGTTTTTATGATTGGGAAAATTTTTCTTCCTCTTATAAGATGAAGAAGCAACAACCGCGTGTTTATAGAATATTGTACAAATTTGAGCAACAAGGGAAAAACTATTTATCGTATAAAAATGTTTTACGGATGCTGAGAAATATGACTTAAATTTTCTAAAAAGTGAAAATTACAAAAATGGTGTTCAATCTCCAAAAAATAAGAAATCGCTAAGGAGTATCACGGAACAGAGGAAGAATAATATACTTAAAACTTTAACTGCTTTAATGCCAGAAACAGGTTGAAATTCTGGAGAAATTTACCTGTCACTAATGGAGCCTCTGATTTGTTGAACAATATCTATGATTAAGCGATTTTGAATATTTGGTATTTTATGGTGTATTCGAAGTTTAATTTTAGTTCTTTAATAATTAAGTAAGTTATTCATAAATAGAGCGTAATAATTTATCAGATTTTTTTTTATTAAGCGTATGTTTCCTGTGTATTACTTTACAGTTTAATTAAAGGTAGGTCTTTACCTTAAAATTTGCATCTACTATCTATTTAGATTGTACATACCACTATATAACCTAGTGTGGTAGTTTTTTTTTAATTCTATTTTTTAACTTAATAGTGGTATCTACCATTTTTTGGCCAAAAAACAACTAAATTAAAAAAAAATTGCTACAAATTTAAGTTTTCTAACTAGTTAATAATAGTTATTTATGCAACAAGTGTGTAAAGTGACCTACGGCTCATGCGACAATCCCAGAAATAAAAAAAGGGTACTTTACACATACGTAGCATATAAATTTTTTTCTACTACCAAAAAATATACGAAAAAACAAAAATATTATTAAATCACTTTACGCACTAGTGCGTAAAATATATATTCTTTTACGCACTGCCCTAAATGGCAAAAAATATGTCAGATTTACTTTACGCACTAGTGCGTAAAATAACTTATTTTACGCACTGTACATAAAAAGGCCTATTTTACGAATCTTAGAGAGTGCGTAAAGTGAGTATTTTACGCACGGTAGTAGAAAAAATATATTATAATACATTTCAAATGTAAACTGCTTGTATTTCGCAAATATCTTTAACTTTAAACATCATTTTCTCAATTTAAAATCTTTGTCACATACCACTTTTAAGCAAAGCACGGCAGTATATCTAGAAGGCTGAAATTTTCAGGACATGTAGCCGGGATAAAATGAGGATCCTGGACGAAAGCTGGATCCCGTAGAGAAGGAGGAGAAGGAAAACTAAAATAATTAATTTCGGGAGAACGGAAAGTGCTACGGGGTCGAAATTTTTATGGTAGGCGCGCCTCATGGGGGGCTACCTTTGACAATATGGGGAAGGACCGGGGCTTTACATTAAGGAGAGATTTTGGAAAAAAAAAACGTTTTTTGCCGATATCTTTGCAACGGAACACCGGATTGAAAATCTGACAAGCGATGACCCCGAAATTGTTCGAAAAAGTTAATAAAAGTATTAATAAGAAACAAAAATAAAAACAAATAAGTTAGAGAAACGCGTTTTTGGGCCACAAAGGCGAAGGAGTTGAGCTACGCAAAAAGTGGAAAGAAAAAGTATGCTTTTTGAAAAAAAAAGAGTAACAAAAAATTTTGAAAAAAGTATCGAAACCGGGGGCGAAAGTTGAGAAAAGAAACTTAAAAAAATATAATCTCAATTTCTTAAATCTTTTTCAGAAGTTTCACTTCAGTTGTGTGCTTATAAAGGTGAGGCACATAATTTTTTTTTAAAAACAAACTAATATGGTTGATATATACCAGTTGCAACATATTAGATTTTATATTTGCGCAATTTTAAATAGTAGATAAGACTGTAGGTAATGGAACCAATGGTGTCTAGGTCGCCTTTCCAAGATCCGTCAAACGAAGTAAAGCGGATCAAGATATGGAGTTTTTCTTAAATACTAAACTTTCCCCACATATAAAAAATTAAAAAAAAATATACTCTCCAGCTATAGAATAGACTATTTTTTTTAAATTTATGTAATCAGGTTTAACTATGGTTTGTTTGGTAAAAAAAAACTTTAACTTTGCTATCGGATGGAGCTGATCAAAATACATGAAAAACGAATACTATTTCATGCTTTATTGGACCAAAAACTTTAATTTTAAATCCGTAATGATAATAAAACCACCAACAAAAGGCTAAAATTGAAATATCATGTTTTTATTTTCTTCCCTTAAATGTATGTGTTTATAGAAAAGTAAAAGATTAGACTTAACCATACGAACTTTAAAATCAGAAAACATATGGTACATTGTATGAACTTTGGGAAAAATACAAATAAGTACATAAGTAGACTTAACTACAGGAACATAAACATAGGAATTTAAAATTTAAATTGAAATTTGAAAACATAAGGTACTTTATGTGAACTTTAGCAAAAATTACACGGATGTAACTATTGAGAGTATAAACATTCAAAGATAAAGCAAGGAGGAAGGCTGACTGTTTGTGTTACACTGAAGTGATGTAATGTTACGGAATACAATATTGCGAATTTATCTGCTTACTGGTTAATTTGTGGTATCGATATTGTCACTATCTTACTACGGTGCCCGAATATGTTTAATCATCTCCTGATGATGCTAACATGGTTAGCGAAACGCGCGTCGAGTGCAATAATTCTGTTTCGGTATTGTGGATAAAACTCCCTTTTAGTGCATGTTGCCGAAGGTTCCAAACCCCAACATACTTAGCTATAACGTAGAATAGGAAGTAATTATTATCCTAGTATATTGGTGTGATATCAAATAAGATAATCATTATTGATTTAACTAAAAGTGTTTATAACCTCAACTTGATTTGAGATAGGATTAATTGTCCTACACAAGTGGTGTAAGTTTATTATTTTTTTAAATAAATAATTTATTTGTAATCTGGATGTTTATTTTGGAAAACTGCGGTCAAGATATTATCTAGTCTAAATAACAAATTTTCTCAAGGCTCTTTTATAGGAAAAT
>MU183058.1:218924-236568 GCA_016904865.1 Pissodes strobi | reverse complement strand
AAGTTAATTAAACGGCCAACCAAAACTAACTAAAAGTAACCAAAAGCACAAAAACGGGCTAAAACAATTCGGAACAGGTTTGAAATATTATCTACAGCAACAAGTGGATGGTATTTTTTAGGTTTTCATATCCGCACCTTTTTTTTATAATTATGTTAAGAAAATTTATAACGTTAAAAAGGCATTTCTTTAATTAAATATATTTTAAACACATTATGGCTAAGTAGTGTGTGAGTCTGATGATGATGAGTGAACTCATCGAAATGCATAACTCTTAAACTAAAGATTGGCATTTTCATTTGTGGAGAAAAGTCTTCCCCCTTCTTCTAACCCGCTATAACAGCAACTCCACTTCAAAAATGGACTTCTACTTACAAAAAAATTTTTTTATATCATTAATAAAAATATTAAACAACAAAGGGCCCAGGTGAGAACCCTGAGGCACACCAGATACAACCTTTATTTCCGCAGACTTAAAATCATGAATCCTAACAACTTGTTTACGCCCAAAAAGATAACCTATTAATCAATCCAACAGACTACCATTGATTCCAAGCTCACACAATTTCCCAGACAAAACCCCATGATTAATTCTATCAAACGCCTTTCCAAAATCTGTATATATGGAAAGCACCTTGTATCCTCTCTCTATTGAATCCGACATAAATTCTTCATACAATATTAAGTTTAGCTCAGTTGATTTCCCAGATCTAAATCCAAACTGTTGGTCGCTAAGGTCGCCATCTAATTTAGATGACAAAAAGTCGCAGATTATGCTTTCAAAAACATTGGGGATAATACAAATAATACTTATACGTCTAGAATTCATAATATTACTTCTATTGCCAGATTTATGGATTGGAGTGATATAGCTTAACTTCCAACAGTCAGGAAATGTTCCGGTGTTCAAAGATTCATTGAAAATATGGAAAAGTGGACGTCAGAAAACCAAACTGCAGAATTTAAGCAGAGATGGGGGCAATCCATCTGGCCCTGGGCCTTTATTAATATCCAAACCAGACAACTTGTTATAAATGCTTGAAATAGCTATACCACAGTGTGAAACATTAATATTATTAGTCCATAGATTATACAAACCATTACCAATATGATTATCACAGTATATTGATGAGAAGAAACAGGCAAAACTATCTGTTATCTCCTTGCCAGAAGAGTATTGGACATTTTCATAATATAACTAAATATTGGCCAATCTTAGTTATAAGCACATCGTAGGAACACTAATAAAAAACCTAGTGATCAGTGCCAGTACGGTTTTGTTAGACTCTGTCACAGTCAACTTTGGAGGCAACTGCGACACTGTACGTGCTCCAGGATTCAGTCCTGGGACCACTATTGGTACTCATTCTTCTATGTATTGAAATTGAAATGTGCAAGGTATTTTAAGTGTGCTGATGATATTGATTTGGTATATGCGGGTGAAGAGAAGACGTCATTGAGCGAAATGGTGCATAGGGATATTTGTAAGATATTAAAAATAAATGTTGACGAAACCAAATTTATATTACTCACGCATGATAAAATAAATGTGGGTAACCTTGATATCAGAATTGGTAATTCAAGTGTTGAGGCAGTTCTGAATATAAAGTAGCTAATATTATATTGGTGAATAATAAATTAAATTGGACGAACCATGTAAAACACATAACGAATAAAATATGATATCTATAATAGGAGAGACAAAGACTTCTTGCTTTATCTCTGTCGATAGTGTACAGATGTCAAGCTTTTCTAACGATTAGAACTAGATTAAATGTATTTACTGTCTTCCGATATTGGGAACTTGTGGTAGTACTAATTTTGACTTGAACCAAATCCATAAAATGTGTTATTTAATAATGAAGGGCTGACCAGTAGATAAACTTTGTACCAAGAACTGAGTATTCCAACACTGTCGAAACTTCTGGAACTTGAGCAAATTAAATTTATATAGTTAATAACACTTATAGATGTAACAGAACAAATATAGACCTAATTCTTTTGTACAAGCAATAAAGCTTTATAACAGAAAATATCAGAAATCGAAATAGATATAAATTCTAGGTGTTCTCGAAGAAAGCTATCAAGTACTGATTTGAGAATCAAATGAAATTGTAGTCTATGATTGAATTGTTAATAAAGAAGGTTTTTAGGAAAAATAAATCGATGAGAGATCTTCAGAAAGAATTATCGCACGACCTGGATCTGGTTGAGATAAGGAAAGCTCTACTTTTTTTTTTTAATTTTGATATATTGATATACAATAAAGCAGATTTTTTATTACAGAAATAGACTAAACTAACCACAGCTTACGCACATTAATGAAAGCTAACCCAAACTAAGCACAACTAAACCACCGACCAAAAACATAAAAAATAGAGAGATTTGCTTACTAAATATGAAAATGCCAACATTGCTCCTTTTCTTCTTTCCCATCTTATAAAATACTGCGGCGCTGTTGCCAATTACACCGAAGAGTATGTCCGTATCATGGAAAAGTGGTAGCTTGTTTTTAATAACGTGACAGAAAAACTACATTTATTAGAAAATAGATCATGTCAAAATTAAATTTTTTCGCTTTAAAGTATACCGTGTAGATTATTATACTAACATATAAACATTAATAATATGAAACTTGAATTAAAATGGAAACATAAAAAAATACGAAGTGTTATACCTAACCCAAACTAACCCAAACTTTATGTAAACCCCTATTTCACTACTTCACCACTTCACATTATTCACGAAATCAGGGCTACTCCCTCTTGCCGCGCACGCCGAAAACGTCGCGTAGCCGGCACTCATCTAGAAGAAACTGACCGATGAGCCATGGGGACTTCCGGTCCTGCCGTCGAGGGAACGGATTACAGAATTCGGCACGGGTAGTGGAACGTGTTTCAATCCTGCGGGGGGAGTCCGGAAAGGCGTGCCGGCTGGTGTAAGGGGTGGGTCGCGTATTGGAGGGTGATTCCTACTAGGACTCCAGGGTTATTTCCGTTCGCGGTAGCGTGGCCTGTGGGCGGTCGGGGGTTTATCCTGCGGGGATTTGGAATCTCTGACAGAAAGTGGTTATACCTACAGTGTGTGAAGCCCCCTTTCATAGGAACTCAGTCGTGCAATTCATTTGCTTATATTTACGTACAAGTCGGGAATCACCAGGGGCACAGGCCCGTCTTACTGGGGGTTCCCACTGAATAAGACCCTTCAAACCGGGATAACGTGTAACTGATGTAGAATGGTAGCTCTACCTCTCCCTAAGCGCCGGACGAAGGGCGGTGCTGGCGTATTGCCTAGTAGCAGAGGAACAGGAAACGTTGGAAACGGATTACAGAATTCGGCACGGCTAGTGGAAGCTTTTTGCATAGAAAACGGGTTCTAGTCCTTCGGGGGGAGTCTGGAAAGTCGTGCCGGCTGGAAGGTGTAAGAAGTGGATAGCGTAGTGTGGGGGGGGGGGGGGGGGTGATTTCTACTAGGACTTCAGGTTTTATTTCCATATGCGGTAGCGGGGCCTGAAGGCGGTCGTGGGTAATTTGGAGTCTCTGACAGAAAGTGGTCGTACCTACAGTGTGCGAAACTTCGTTGCATAAGAACTCAGTCGTGCAGTTCATTAGCTTATATTTGTGCAAAAATCGGGAATTTCCAGGGGCACAGGCCAGTCCTACTGGAGGTTCCTACCAAATAGTCCCCTTACACTGAAACTACGTGTAAATTATGCAAGGGGGTCTGTAACTAAGCGCCGAAAGAGGGGCGTGCTGGCAAATTGCCTCGTAGCAGCGCCATTTCACCCCCTTGCAAGGGGGTTAATCATAATCATAATCATAATCTTTATTTGTCCTCGGAAAAATACATTTTCATAGATACGTCAAAATAAAGTAAAATTACACTATAAATTGCATCATATTGTCTAAAATAAACAACATCTAAAATTACTAAATACATACATAGCACTTAAAAAATTTAAATAAAAAGTAAACCAACACAAATTCACATTAACATTAGTTAAGTTAAGAATTCAATAAAATTCACTAAAATTCCTGTTCACTAAAATTCCTGTTCTCTCTTAATGTAGTACTAAACTCCCCAATAGAATAAAGAACCAATTTTATTATATATTTTTTAAGCTTTTTTTGAAGATACTCATTGGCAAGCTTCTAAACTCTAAATGAAGTAAATTGAATAACTGAATTCCAGTACTGCTAAATTTATGTAGGCGAGAAACTGGCATGTTGATATTTGTTCCATTACGAGTATTATGGGTATGGTTATCACTATGTGTTGGATATTTATGAATATTGCCCTTTATGTAACAGATGTTTTCATAGCATATTTTGCCATACAGAGTCATAATCCCAAATTGAACAAAGAATGGTCTACAGCTTTCAGTTGAAGGTATGTTAGCCAATATTCTTATTGCATTTTTCTGTTTTAAAAACACGGTATTTAGGTGAGTGGTCGCTGCGTTTCCCCATGCCAGAACACCATAAGACATTTTGGAATGGAAAAGGGCATGGTATGCAGTCAATGTTGCATCCATACCAATGGTAAAACGGATTTTTCTTAAGGCAAAGAGAGAGGAGGATAGCTTCTGGTTTAAGGCATTGATTTGATGTTGCCATTCTAGGGATGTATCCAAAATCACTCCTAAAAACTTGGGGTTACAATCAATGTCACCTTCACGCAGCTTAAACTCCAGCTCCACTGTTTTTGCCTCATTGAGAAGTAACTTATTTGCTGAAAACCATAGCTTAGCCCTTTTTAAAATTGACTGGAAAAGAGCAATGATTGGATGCCCTTTCTTACATCTAACACAAAAAGATGAGATCTGCGTATTGCAAGGCGAGAGTTGAAGACTGATCTACAAAAATGGAAAGGTCATTAACACATATAGTAAACAATATAATAGGTCCTAAAATGGATCCTTGAGGTACATCTCGTTTAAGAGGCAATGCTGAACTACGCTTTTCCAAGACATGCACCTCTAGATAGGATTTAAATATTTGTAGAGATTGCCACCAACTCGGTAGTGGTCCAACTTTCCCAGTAGTAGAGCATGATCAACCAAATCAAACGCTGAGGACAGATCAGTCAGCAAACAACCACAGAAATCCCCAACCTCCATTGATTCCTGAACAAACTCGTGAAGTTTGTAAATAGCATCCAAAGTTGATAATCATTTTCTATAACCAAACTGACTCGGTGAGAAAATATTGTGCCGCTCAAAGAATGACACGAGGATCTGAGACAAGACTGATTCCAATATTTTTGAGAAAGCAGGCAACACCGAAACTGGATGATAATTCTTGGGCTCAGACATTTCACCTTTTTTAAATATAGGTATGACCCTCGCAACTCTAAGCCTTGCTGGAAAGGTACCTTCACAGATGCAGCTATTGACGATATTAGACAGAGGTTCAATAATGTAAGCACAACAATACTTTACAAGAAAAGGACTTATACCATATATATCTTCGAATTTCTTATTTTTTAGTTTTTGAATAATGATTCTTATGTCATCGTCAATGAAATGTGTAAAACTCTTATCAGGTATGGACTTTTTTAATAGTTCAAGGGGATCTTCCGAAGAGTTTGACACATCAGACATATCAATGTCAGCATGGTTCACAAAGAAGTCGTTGAAAAAATCTAAATCGTCAATATCATTTCCACTCTTTTTTTTATTTCCAGTCTCATAGTTAATGATCTCCCAGGTACTCTTGATCTGATTGTCGGATGTCAGTAACTTGTCTGTGTAGTACTGTTCTTTTGCTTTCAAACAGTTGTCTACGGTATAACCTTTTATATTCATTATAGATTTTTTTGTTATTTTCTGTTGGATTTTGTAACGTTCATAAAAATAAATTAAGATCCTTAGACTTTCTAACTGCCTCCGTTATCCAGGGTGGCTTTTTAGGTGTATTGTGGTTCTTGGGTTTAGCTTCAAAATACAAGTTATAGTAATGCAGAAAAGTATCTAGAAAAGCATTACACTTTTCCTCCGCAGAATTGGCTGAGTAAACCTCATTCCAAGTTTCCCTCATCAAACAATTGTTAAAAACATCCAGATTACTCTGACTATACACCCTTTTTTGAAAAGCATCTTCATCATGACATGGAACCCGTTTGTCATAGAGTTTGGATACATCCACCATTTGTGCAAAATGATCTACGAGGCCTAGGTCAAATGACTCCCCTGTATTTGGCAATTCAAAATTAACAAATATATTGTCAATACAACTTGCCTTGTTATTCTGGCGGCGGGTTTCAGCAAAAATAGCCCTACCCAGCCCAAATGACCGTAGAACATCATTTAGACTACATGAGAGTGCCCTTCAAAGAAATCTACATTAAAATCGCCCCCTAGCACTATATTTACACCATTTTTGAATCTGCTTGACCATTCTAATAGGTTCTGCAATACTAAGAGAAACTGATTGAAGTCAGAATTTGGGGGTCTATAAATACAAATTGCTAAGAAATTTACATCATGTACGAAACACGCTGCTACTTCCAACACCCTCTCAACTGAGAAATTCACAATATCTATGACTTCAGTTACTTTTTTAAATTCTTGGTGTGTATATATGCATACACCGCCATTTTTTGCATTTGATCTACAGTAGCAGCTTGCCATATCAAAGCCATGAATGGGATAACAAGTTTTCTCATCGTTTTTAAGCCAGTGTTCGGATATAAACACAATTTTAATATTTTGCTGGTTATGTAGAAACACCTCAAACTCTGACACTTTATTGCGAATACACTGAATGTTGACATGCAGTAAAGACTTATTCTTGATAGATTTATTTTTGGTATGACTGCCTACGAAAAAATTAGTTGCGAGATGAGTTGTTTACTATTTTATAGGGACGGACAACTATACCATCGGGCCAAGCTTGTTTATTAAATAATTTGTTTTTAGAGGATTCTTCTCCAATGATTTTAAATGACTTATATGTTCGATTAGACTTATTTTCATTAAGTTCCTCACATTTTACATTTTGGATATTATGTTTAAGTTTTAGCATGTTTTCAAGTTTTGCTGCTGTAGTGTTAAGAGAGAACAGGGACGCAAATACAATACATTTTTTAGGAACAATCACGGCTTTTATATCATTAAGGTTATTACTAACATTACTAGCATTATTACTATCAGTAGAGACATTACAAGTTAAAACATTACCGTTATTTTCTCTTGCTGAATCTGGAGAGCCAGAGGTGGGCTTTAGGGCTCTTTGTTGTTGTCGTCCTTCATGTTCTAATTGAGTCTGCTCCTGGCCTTTCTCATGGTTAAGACTAGCCTTTGGCTAGCTATGGCGTGGTTTATGTGTAGAGGTAGAAGAGCTTGACTCCTTATTATTGTTGGCATTTACTACTGTAGCAGTTGATGCAGGCATGTTGAAGTTGTGAAGCTGTTGCTTCAGGCTTTCCACTTCATCCCTTAATAAGCGAATGGCTGCTTCCGCTTTAGCATTAATATTACTGCAATCTGTCAAATGTTACGAATTCTGGGATGTTGATGGTGGTACTGGTCCTTGCAGTTGCAAGACTCCTGGTTTATTAGTAAAAAAAAATTAACTAGTTCCACATTTGTTTCCTTTATAGCTTCCGAAAACGACTCTAGCTTGGAAGCTATTTGCTCTTGTACAGCATTGAGTAGTTGAGGGTTTTCTTCTGAAGCGGATGTAATTTGAGCCACCATGGCATTCTTTAACTCACTAAGAATTGGTTTATTTTCCTCTAGATCTTGGATAAAAAGTTCAATCTTCTTGATTAGCCTGTCATCATCTTGGTTTTTATTTCTTTCACAGGAACTTCTAGAGATTAATGTCTCTTTGATTATAGATTGTAGACTAGAGTTATATGTTGAACAGTGGAAATAATTTTTTAAGTGAGGAAAATTCAGATTTAATAGCCATTATTATTTGCTCACTTCTTGATTGGGATATCTCACCTCCTTCACTTAGAAGCCCTTTTGATCTTGTTTTTGTACATGCAGATCAAGTTTTTATCAAGGGTACTCAGTTCCCCCTGAGAACCTTTTTTTAAGCGGGCTGTCTCCTCCCATTGTTCATTTTCTAATGAACGACCGGAGCAGTAGAAGCGGACCCTTCTTTTACTTAAAGTAGCAAAGCGGTCCTCAGATGCTGATATTCCAAAGCATTCCCTACATAGTTTGCATTAACATATGTCACACATTATTGCGGTTTGGGACTTTTGAGTTTGATCATTGGAAATACATCCTTGGCACTGGAATGACATTTCTCAAAGTCTATATTGTTCGTCTGACTGTAAGTTGGCAGAAGTATAAAAAACTAAGATAATAAGACTAAGACTAAGAAACTGACAGTCATGTCCTTCAAAATTGAATATCATTCATTCGCGTAGGCTGTTTGGTACGGCGGCTAGCGACACCCTTTACTTAGTATGTAATCAATCCTCTAATCAATTATCATTTAAACGTAAATAAATTTTTCCCGAACTGTAATTTAAAATTAATTTTTTTAGTTATGTGCACATTTCAATAGTAATGAATTATTCTTTTGTGTCTAGTAATTTTCATTTTTGCAATGCTTTATTATTTTCTGCTTGATTGCAGGTTTATTTCAATGTTACCTGAGTTTAAACAGGTGTCCCCTAAAATGTTACGCCTATGGTGCGCCGCCGGGAGAAACATGACGCAGGCGCGTCGCGTCGTTGTGGCCGTACATGAATGAAATGTTTGACGCGCTTCGGCCGCCATCTTTATTATTTTCATTCATTACATATTTCTAATGTTGGCATGTAAACATTTGGTAATTATTATTGTCTGTTGTTTTTTATATGTCTTTGATCTCAACACGAATCGTCGAAGTTTACGCCACTCATTACGTTGACCTTGGATTTCTTTTTGTATTAATTTTTCTTAATATTCTTGGAAGAAGCAACTATTGTATCCAAAGCAGAAGTTTTTTATGTGTTGGGTTCTTTTTCTTTTTAATCGCCTTTTTGGATTCTTCTCTACAATTCTTTGCTTCACTTCTGCACCAATGGCTACTTTTCATTTCTTATTATTAAAATTTTGGTTTGATGCTTTCAAAGTTGATCAAAGAATGTCTCAAAGGAAGTTGTTTCTGCATTATCTGTGACCGCTTATTAAAGTTTATTCCAGAATACTCCCAGTTTTCAAGGTTTGGCCCGTCACTAGATAAGCCAAGTTTTTCAAAAGAGTCGACGGGACAGTCCGGAATTTGTGCACGAATTTTTGGAATTTCGCCCGTATTTATTATTGTAAAAAACATCATTGTCTGAAGATAATTTTTGAAGCACGAATATGAAAGAGTTTTTTTCGGAGGCCTTCAAATTTAGTATTCTGCTAGTTACTGTACTTCTTATATTGCGTACTTGTATACTTATTTTACTATTTTTACTGTATCTTTTGTTGTATACTATTACCTTAGCTTTAGCATCTATTGACGTGTGTAAACTATTTTGTACAAACACGAATAAACACTTTCACTACCTGAAAACGGAGGTGATTTTGTCCATTTACTAATTTTTATGGAAGGAACAATTATTATTTGATATAAATTTGCTATTTTAGTTTGTTATTGATTCGTGTGTGTTGTTATTCCTATTGTTTCTTGCCAGTTCATTTTTACCATTGTTAGCTCGTTGTTATGTAAATTTTTTCTTAATAAATAAAAAATAACCGATGAATTTTAGCCTGTATGACATGTTTAACTCCTTTTATATCTAAAGTATAATTATAATTATTTACGTTCAGTGCAATATAAGTTAAGACAATGATGTCATCATTTAAATCACTGGAAAATAATCTGACTAATTGAACGTTTCACGTTAAAGTTATTATACTAATGACGCAAGTGTTAATTATTTCTTGTGAGCTTTGGTTAATCCGTTTTTATGGAACCTTTAACATTTATAATCAGTGGTTTCTGTTTATTTTTAAAGATCTAGTAAATAATTCATACTCATTGACAAAGAGATTTTTAGCTATTTATTTTACCATATAGCCAGTTACTTATCTTATTTTTTTTGGCGACGCGGTTATGGTAATACAAAAATATATTTACTTTACATTAGATTATCTTTCGTTATTAGTATGCGGTAATCCTTGTGACTAATCCAAGAGTTTATGGTGTCAAGGATAGGCTTTTCTAGGGAAATATTTTATATATATTTGTACTCTGAGAATAATATAGCAGGTATCGCACATTATCATATATCTACGAACTGAAAATATTTTTCAATTATTTTTGTTGCGAAGTCCGCTTAATGTTGCCCAACTTCACGGCGCGGCGCCCGGGCGCTGCAACACCTAAGTCGTTACTCGTTCTTTATAGACGCGATACTGTGAAATATCGATACTCGGGTATCGCAAGTATCAAAATATAAATGTCGATACTACAAAATATCGACATTTCCAAACATCATTTTTACCGATACTTCCAGAATTAAAAAGCATTTATAAAATAAACTTAAATAAACACCTAAAACGGTTTGGTAAATTGCGCAAAAAAGAAAGAACATCTAAAAATAAATTACGTGAAAAAGTTAGCACATATTACATGGGCGGATTCGAAAAGAACTTGTAAAAGTTAACCTACAATTTATTTTCGCGTGTAAACATCCGAATTTAATTCCATTTTTTTTGTCACAATTTATTTGCCAAAAAATGGGAACGTGCTCTAATTTTCTGTCCAAAGCGGCGTGCCACCTCTTTCCTCGATTTGCTCTGATGTTTTGACAGGCACGTGATTTGATTTTGGCATTTAAATAGACGGGTCACGTGAGCGTTAAATTTTCAGAGCATATCAAGGAAAAAGATGACATCACCGAACGGAACGCAAGTTTAATAATATTTTTGTGACATTAGGCATTTGTAGTGAATACCATCCTACATAATTTTGAGGTTAAGAATTGCTGGTTGTGAGAATTAAACCGTAATCCAGTATCACGTACCCTACGATTGAACCATAGATATCTACGATACTCGATTCAAATAACGCAGTAAACACAGAAACACAACCCAAAAATGGCGGTGTTACGATAGTTACGATACGAAACACGGAACTGGAAAATTATAAAGAGTCTGGGTACACCGGAATGGATTTCATTATTCATTGACATATTTTGAACTACTTAAAAGCATTAACTAAAAATCACCCTGTCGTAAATTTGAACTTGAACTTGACAAATGTTATATAAACATTCACTGTTAATTATAAACAACTTGAGCGGTCGACGGGAGCGATTTTAATCCTTAATGATGCAGCCATCAGCATTTTATAACATATAAATACGCAGGCAAACGCCAAGTTCATCAGGCTTTCGGGTATCTCAATTCCGCTCAATCTAGTTGCGGGGCAGTACACAGGTACGTCCACTTCTAGTTGCTCTATCCCAGAACCCCCATATCTGTGAACACCTATGCACAGGCATAGGGCGATCAGGTCCTTACCTAACCTGGATGAACATATGCACAGGTATACGGCATTCGGGGGCTACTAAAAGTATAGAGAGAGTCGAATTTACGATGAAGTATCAGAATTTCCAGTAAGGGGGTAGTTTTTTGGGAGTTTTAAAAAGTAGTGAGAGTGTCTTAGCAATTTGTGATAAACTTAAACCAGAAAGAATTACCTTATAAATATCAGAACAAATACATAAATAAAAGACAACTCCGCCCACATAATAAAATTTATTAATTAAAGTGACGTCGCTTGCTAGAAAAACTTTGAACTAAGCCTTCCTCGAGAAGACATGCATTTAATATTAATTGGGTATAGTGTAAACTCTTAATTCATTTATATACTTAAACACGCCTTTATTAGTATACAGTCTAACCGTTGTTAAGTTTGTTTGTAAATAAACTTGTTATTATTTTTATCGATGTATCTCCTTTATTATCTCTTCTCAACTTGACGTAGTGCGTTCCTAAATCTGAGCTACTCTCCTACATGCTAAATAAGGCGTGGCGTCACAGTTAAAAAATACAAATCGTGACAATATTGCGACACTTCACGTGATATGATTTCTATCAAACGTTGTATATTATTTCACTTTACGCATGGCCCTCCGCTCGCTTTGCTCGTCCCGGGCTCAATTAAACAAAACTAACCTAAGGTTCATTTTCAATTTTTGAAAAATAATTTTATTCAAAAGACCTTGACATATTAAGTTGATATATCAAAAATCAGATTTTTCTGAGAAGTCTAAATCGGTGGAAATAAATAAGAAAGTACCGCTGGAACGTTGTAAAGCCATGACGTCATAAGATATGAAGGTCGCGTTGGGATATATATTTATCTGACAGTGACAGAATGAGAAACGCCACCAGTATCGCGGTGCGGTGGCGCGGGTCACGGCCTAACAACAGAACGTAATCCTATTTTATTACGTCACGTCTCCGATCGAGACGCCCTTCGAATTCTGCATATTTAAACTCTTATATTTCAAGAACCACTTAACGGATTAGTTTAAAATTTTGAATATGGCTTATTTTTATGAAGTATTTTGGATAGGTAAAAAGAAACAAACATAACCTTAAAATAATAAAAACATCTGTCGGCACTGACACAGGTTTTATCGTTCCTCTTTAGCTCTGATCTTGTGTTTAAAATTGTATTTACCATACTTTCCTTCATTTTGTTGCGACAATATTCATAACACTAAAAATCCGTTCTACCTCTGCACTGGCGTATGGCAAAAATAGCTTTGAAAAGGCAACATTGCACTGTCACTGTGTGTGAGATTAATTGCACAACCCGCTGAGACTAAAATTATTTAATCACTAAAATCAAGCTGTACATACGCCAGTGCCACATACACAATGCAATCCAATGATCCAATAATTATTGTTTTGTTGAGAGGATTCGCGGGGATCGGGAAAATCCCGGTCGCGCGGTAGTCAGTGGTGCCAATCATGCGGAACCAAGTGACATTGTGCAATATGACAGCTACTGACCAAAGATAGCTTGACTCGGTAAACAACCAGTTTAATATATTTACAGAACTTAATTTAGAATTAAGTTAGATATGACGGGAACTCCGCCAAATTGGCAACACTGGCCGTGCGTCGCGCAGCATGCATATATTTTATTAAGGATCATAACGAATCCTACCGCCTGACGAGTCCTAGGCTGCGCGCGCATAACAATATTTACATACACATTTCTGACAAACAGATGTCTTTATGGTTCAAGGGATTGCTTTCAGTGGGCCTCATGGCACAGTGGTTAGATGCTGTGTTTCTGATACGACGCGGCGGTCCGGGTTCGATTCCAGTGGCAAGATATGCTTTTTTAAGATTATAGCGGGTTAGAAGAAGGGGTAAGACTTTTCTCCACAAATGAAAATGCAAATCTTTTAGTTCAAGAGTTATGCATTTCGATGAGTTCACTTATCATCATCAGACTCACACACTACTTAGCTACAATGTTGACAACAACATTGTAGCTTGTAGCTAAGTAGTGTGTGAGTCTGATGATAATGTGTGAACTCATCGAAATGCATAACTCTTGAACTAAAAGATTTGCATTTTCATTTGTGGAGAAAAGTCTTACCCCTTCTTTTAACCCGCTATAATATCAACTACACTTCAAGAATGGACTTCTACTTACAAATTTTTAAGGTTATGTTTGTAAAACGATTTTTTTTCTTTATTTTGGGCATGCCTTGGGTTAGTTTGGGTTACTTTTGTTTGGTTGCGTTCCGGAGCGAGGGGAGGGCATTGCATGAAGTGAAAAAAAATGCAAATGTAGACGTAAACATTATAATGCGCGTGCATCCCAGGATCCTTAAGAATAATATATGTGCGCGCAGCATCCTCCCAGCGACGATGATGTGCGTGAGGGGACCGCGCGGCACGGGGCCATAGTAAGCGAACATAAGTTCTTATGGGAAGTAACCATTTCGTCCTTACACATTTATCTATGGTAACCATCCTTCTCTAGTTTATTATTATTGATTGAAGCCCAGCTCAGACTTATAAAATGCTATAATACAGAAATTGATCAATTTCGTGTCCAAGTACCTAAATCTAGTTCATATTAGCATTGGTTAAATGATGTTATCTAGTCTAGTATCGATTCTTTCTGTTGTCTGGTATTCGATACCTGTAAATTACATGCCAACCCAAAGACATATTAAATGTCTTTGGGTTGGTATCGATACTAAAATACTCGAAACAAAACATCATATCAGTAGTACCTATAGGAATATCCTTACGCATTATAGTATCAAAATGAGGACGCCCATAAACAAGTGCCAACAATAGGAGTATTATTTTAACTAAACAAACCAAACAGGAAACCAAATACGAAACATAATTTACATATTATTATGCATGTCTATAATTAAACTCGAACGAATCGATTCGATTGTACTGTAGAGGTTGCGCTTGTTTTTTTTTTACACAACACATGCAAGGTATTGTTCAATTACTGCAGTCACTTAACTAATTAATTTATTAACATTTTTAACACCGAACCGGTAGAACCAGATAATAGACTAGAGAGGAGCTGCGTTGCCAGTGAAGCGCAAGAGGATTAAAATTATAAAACTTCCTTGGAATGGCACAAAGAATAAATAATTGTTATGTAAATTTTTAAATTTTTTACAAATATTTTCGCTAAAAAATAAATATTTATTTTAAATTGTCATTTTTGTGTATTTAGCGGTTTGGAAGGCGAATAGGTAATAAATCTAAAATTATGCAAATTAACCTTACGCCATAGTACATTTTACACAAAAAAAGGGCAACAAGGTTATTCTCAGGGGTAGTAATTAGCTTGGACTAATATTTATGGAAAAATACAATAAAATTATGGCATATTTTGCCTTGAAAAGCTAGAGAATGACCGAGCAGTGGCGTATTGAATACAAGAGAAGAGGGTTGAGGGCATAAAATTATTCTACTTCAGCAATAAAAGAACATTTCTAAGATATTTATTTCAAAAAATAAGCATTGAAATTAATGTCTCAATCTAAACAAGAAATATACAAAACAATATGATAGTTAAGCTTGAACACCTTCTACATCTGACAAGTCAGACATATCCGGAACTAAAATCTGACATATCACCATCTGCGTGCCTAATGGTATGTATCTTGTGAATAGAATGGGATGATAGGCAAGTTGTTAGAGAATGATAATGGTCTCTTGCAATATGCAGTACCTCCAAATTCTTAGTACGCGAATAATGCCCGTCCAAAATAAGGAGAACGGGATCTTTTGCTGTTGGCTTTGTGTATTCAATAAAATGATCCAATCTGACTGTTGACATGCGTATATGGAACCTGGGGGGATCATTCATCAATTCCATGGTGACACATAACATAATGTCCTCATCATCATCTTCTTTATTAACATTATAATCATATAGAATATGTCCCAAAATATCCCTGAATGATTTACTTTCCTTCACAATAATTATTTTTTGCTTAGTATATTTTATAATGAACTTATAATGACTTCTACACAATGGACACAAATTACCTCTTTCTTTTACCATTCTGTTAAGCAATCTAAAGAAAATTTGTGAATGAAAGAATTTGGTTCGCAATTTGTTTATTGTTGGCAATGTATTGAAGAAAATAGGGCAAGCTTCTTTGAACTGTACTTCACTCTTATTTTTTTTCCAGACTAACTATTTCTAAGATAACAATTTCCGAATGGACCATTTTGAGTACTCTATTTCTTAATTTGAGTTCTTCCATGCAATCTTCTTCTTCTCTCGGTGCCTATCCGGTCCGGATGTTGGCGTTCATTCTGGCTATTGTGATTTCATTTGCTGCTGCTCTAAAAAGTGCAGTAGTTGTTGAGGAAAACCATGGTCTGAGGTTTCTGTGGCCTGGACCTCTTTTGTTTGGGATTTTTGCCTTGTAATATTTGTTGTAATAAACCATATCTCTTCTCGTTACGTACTAAATAGCCCAGGTATTCTAATTTACGAGTTTTTATTGTGGATATTATTTATGGTTTTCTTCATTACACGAAGAACCTCTTCGTTGGTCACACGGTCTACCCAAGATATTCGCAAGACTCAACGAGTTCTCTAATGTTGCAGTTTTTCCAAACATTTATCTTTTCTTGTTTTCTCTATGATAACACCTGTAGCGTCCATCATTCTGTTTGCTGTTCTAGGTTTAAAGATACCGGCTGCTTCTTTAACTTTTTTATGTAGATTAAAGCTATCATATTTTCCTGTAATACTTCTAATTCTTTACAATATTCCTCTATCTTCCGGTTTTTAGCTTCTTTTGTATTTGTTTGTGAACTTGTAAATATTCAAATTCAAATTCTTTATTTTGGCTTAAAAACTATAATACATAGCATAGACCACGTCAAAAAAACACTTCGAAAAACAAACTTACAGTATGTTTAAAAAAATCAACTTCCGCAGCAGGAATTTGTCAAAACAATTAAAAAATAACACATTACGCAACACGGTACATTAATTACAATACAATAAGTATCATTCCTATATAAACATTCACAAAAATACAACTACACTTAAAAAAACCTGACAATAACAGCCCTACTGCACTATGCTTATGGTCACTTGTGAGCCTTTAAAAAGGTTTCAAACTCCGAAACTGTATAGAAAACATTGCTGAAAAGCAGTTGCTTAATTTTGGTTTTGAAGCTCACTATTGAGGTGGATTGCTTAACTTTCATAGGTAGCAAATTGTAAAGATGGCTTCCAGAATAAAAAGGTGACTTTCTATATAATTCATGTTTGAGCTTTGCAAGAAGCAAATTATTTCTACCCCGAGTGTTGTGTTGGTGTCGATCACCTACTATAGGCAGTTTATTCCTATTTTTAAATATAACTTCAAGAATTTTCAAAATGTAAATACCAGATCCTGTCAAAATCTTTTTTTCTCCAAAGATATTTCGACATGATTGTCTAAAGGGAATATTAAAAAGAAATCTAATAATGCGTTTTTGAATCACAAACACTCTCTCCAAATCCCCAGCCCTACCCCAAAGCACTATGCAGTAACTAAGTACGCTGTATACTGAGCTGTAGTATACATTCATTAACTCCCTTAAATCCAATGACTTCTTTAGTTGGTTTATAAGAAATTAATGTGTTCAGACCAATCCATGTGCTTGTCGATCATTATCCCAAGAAATCTAGCTGAATTCGAGCATGAAATAGATTTACCTTTAAAGATAAAAACAAAATTATTTGGTTTTCTATACTTATTGCAAATTTCAACCGCATCAGTTTTTGCATGATTTAGCATAAGTTTATTGGATACACACCAGTCATCGATTTCAGTTAGACATGACAGGACTTTTCGTTGAAAGTTAATTGGATCTGGATCGGAGATAACGGCTGTAGTGTCATCACAAAAAATAAAGATCCTAGCACTTTTAACAAAATCTGCCAGATCATTAATGAAAATTGTAAAGATAAGTGGATCCAAAACACTACCCTGAGGTGTACCCAAACCCATTACAAACTCCGCAGAAAGTTCTTCTCTAATCTTTACACTAAATGGTCGGTCGGCCAAAAAAGACTGAAACATCGTACATCGTGTTTATGTTACCTCTAATTCCCACTCTATCCAACTTCATAGCAACAAAATGTAACAGTTCGATTTTGCCAATTTTAAAATTTCATTTATATGCCGC
>MU183058.1:177004-207178 GCA_016904865.1 Pissodes strobi | reverse complement strand
CATTTTTTCTAGTTGTGCTAGACTGTGCTAGCTCCAAAGAAGCTGTGCTGGCCAGTATTACAATTAAAAAAGGTGCGGGGGGGGGGGCTAGCGTTAACCTAGCCCCCCCCCCCGCATAAATTAGAGGATATCCTTATTACTATGAGTGTGACTGTGCTAACTCTAAAACAAATTGTGCTAGGTTGTGTTAGATCTCAAGGTCTTGTGCTAGCGTTTTGAAGAAAAAAATTAATGCGGGGGGGGGGGGGAGGTTAACGGACCTCCCGTCCTGCAGTCTTCCGAGCTATTATGTTGAAAAATTGATATCCCAGGTTCATCGCAGTTATTATATAGTCTGGATGGATTATGGCCAACTTTCTTCACTTCTGGTTTATATAAACAAAGAAGCATTGCAGACAGTACCTTTGCGGAAAGATGATTTTCCATTTCTGGCGAGAACACTGGTTTTGTTCTTACTCAGTCAGGAGACCCGTTGATCTTAACAAATCTTTCCAAATTGGCGTCGTCTTTGGTACTCCGTCTGTTTTAGAATTTCTTTTTATTTTGTTTTACTTCTATAGGCTTTTATTTATGGCTGGAATCATATTTGCGGCATTCCAGTTGTTCCTCTTACCTTGGCTTGGTATCTACATATAAAAAATATGCATAATGGAGTCCTAATATGAGGTACCCCATATTCGGGTATCTATATGCGCAAAGTACATATTAACACTTCTATTAGCTCATTTTAAAAAAGAGAAATTGTTTTAATAAGCACCTCTTATATCACCGCTAAAATTTATAAACGAAAATGACACAACAACTGATTGGTGGCTTTAATATTAAGTAGGAATCCATACAAGCCTGGTAGGTGTGCTTTGGCTATTGAAACATAGATGTTCCTATTTTGGTGACGACCCCATATAGGAACATACCCCATAATAGGCGAATTTCCTCTATATACAATGAATTTTATTAATTCTGAAGAAAATAGACATGCCAGTGGCGTGTCTATAGTCAACAAGTTAATTAAATTAATAAAAAACCAAACATTTAAACCGATTTAAAAGAAGTGAAAAGTCTCTTCTGAGTAGTCGATCGAATTGTGTCATGGTATGTTATGGTTCCCACATTCTTTCCTTAGTTACATGCCCTTCACATTTACTCCGCTTTTAGGAATCGACTTATTTTAAAATACTTTCAACGTCTTTCATTTTAAAAGTAGTGTTTTGCCACAAAACGTTAAAGTTGCACTCAAATTAATTCTATGGTATTTAATTCACAGTGATAGGAGGAAAAGCGACACAGCATCTCCAATATTTCGTTCAAAAAACAAATATTTTGTGTAAGGTGGCTTATTTAAATTAACGATTTCAAATCACTCCGTCTTCATATGGTATTCATTTCCTTTTGAAGAAAGCCATCGGATAATCAGGTTCTTTCCTCAACTATCAATATGTAATAATAATCGATGGTTTTTGTATCGTCATCGATCCCCATCTCTTTCCTTCCTGTCTTTCTTTCTTGGTGATTTGATTCGACCACTTTTTTCTTCACGTAACAGTCTGTATATTATTGACTCTCTGATCCCAGTCTAACCCATCTATTTTTGCAACATCGGTTGTTGGGTTTTGTAGACCTTAAAAATGTCATTTATAGACAGAGCACGTTTACCAATTTTTTTCCAGAGACGCTAGCCATTTTCAGGAACAAACTGTTTCACTTCTTACCAAAAGATAACTAAACACTAAGTCATTTACCCTCTAACATAAAGGTTATTAGAGGCAAGTGTGTGAGCAATATGTTTGTACGAAATGAAAATCAGGTACTACGTGTATGTAATAGTCGAAGCAAGCTTTAAAATTTGACCTTTCTCGGCTTCTCGGATGTTTTATTACTTTCTCTAATTTTGAAACGAATTTTAATGTATGCTAGAATTTTAAAAGGATGTATTTTTTTGTCAGTAATAGTTTCCTGGTTGTGTATTCGCTTTTTAGTATAATATTTATTTGTTTATACTTTATTTTGCTGATTTATTTACTTAGAAATTCGTTAACGAGAACATTTTTTAAAATCCGGATATGGTACTTAAATTCAATAAAGAATACAATCATTCTTGAGTATAACACTTCTATTATAAGAACTCTTTTCGCAAAGTACCAGTGTGTCGATAACATATTATTTGAAAAACAGTGCGTACTATTTGTACTGATTTAAAAACAAGAAATAAGTCATTTTTGGGGTCATATCTTATCTACAAACAAATATTTGGTTTGTATTTAGAATTCATTATCACTCACCATTAATTGACGCTAATGGATTTATATTTTTCATTACCTTCTTAGTAGTTGTTTCTTAGAACCTACCAATTTCTTAGTTTGTGCAATCTCCTCATAGGAGAGGCACGACTCACTAGAATAATACAAAAGAGGTTTTTTGCTTATTCAATGATAAAATCGCCCATCTGACAACTAACGGATTTTAATATATTTACCCATAATTTCTAAAAGAAATGGGACAATTTAGAGAAACAAAATGATGAATGAATGAAAACTTGGCAGAATGAACCGGTTTAAGAATTTTTTTTGAGGGAAATATCTTTACCTACCTAAATTTCGAGGGTGATGAGGAACTAACTTCCAATCATCTTTTGATGCGATGGTGTTAAACTTCTTTAGGCGCGTTCAGCACACTTTTTCCTGGGTAGTGAATAAGATTGAGCCGTTACGCGTCACGCCCGGCTATTTAACTCTCATTTGGGTAAAGCAATATTCGTTCTTTTCTCAACTTTTCGAGATGTACAAGAATGACATCTACGGCGAGTGTTTCCCTGATATGGCAAATTATCTCCTACATTTACAAGATTTCTTGATGAATTTGAAGGTCTGCCACTACAACGTTTTCTAAGAAAGGCAACATTTTGTCTACGTATATTTATCGAACCCTCTGCGAGATTCACTATAAATACATTGAACGGAGCATCATGCTTATGAGCTTCTTTGAATATTATCCATGCATTTGGGGAGGAACCAAATAAATAAATAAATACATAAATCATCTATATTGCAAAAGAAACATTATGTGTTTACAAAGGTGAGAAGTACCGCAACGCGTATTTTAATAACCACCAAAGAAAAAAATAGCTAATCAGGTATTAACTGATATTATAAACAAACTAGAAGGCCAACATATTATCACATACAAACCTCTTAACTCTCCATCTAAACACAGGCACACTTAACAATTTAAAATCACGTGGCAGTGAATTATATACAAATGCTGCCAAGTACAAAAAGCATGATTTAAAAAATTCCGTTCGATGACAGGGTATGGAGACATTATCCCAGAGACGTACATTCACCCGGTGGACGTCTCCTCTTATTTTTATTAGCTCAGACAGGTAGAGAGATTCATTCAATATTAAAGTATTGTAAATCAGACAACCAAGGTGAACATACCGTCTAAGAGCCATATTACACTGGTACGTGTCAGCAACATGTCGACTGACATGATCCCTCCTGGACAAGCCCCTCACAAACCTGACATAGGGGTTCTGCAATTTTTGTACTCAATATTTATCATAACCCGTGAGGAATTGCCCATAAACAACATCAAGGTAGTTTGGTATTGAAAGCACCAAGCTTTTAGTTAATATTTTCTTTGTCTTACAAGGAAGAATGTTCCGATATTCATAAATAGATTTAAGTTTATAATAAGACTTTTGACAAACATGGGCATTAAATGACAGTTTTGTATCCATATATACAGGGTGCTACAAATTCGAGTGCATGCATGGGGATCTCGGGAACCGTAAGAGATACGAAGTCGGTTAAATTAAGGCAAAGTTGCGCAATTTGATACCCAACAAGATGCAGTTTTGAAATTTAAAAAATTCCGAATAGTTCCGGAGATATTCGTAAAAAATCGAAAAGCAGCTAATTTATTTTTATTTTTTCCTGACTTTATATGAAGAGATAATATAAAATAAATTTAACATTATCAGTGCCACTTTTTCCCCTTTATAAAATGGCAGTGTCAAATTTAAATCTGACGTTTCGTGTCCGGGCCCCCATCATCAACTTCATTTTTTTAAATACGGACCTGGATTTTTTATTTAATATTTTAGAAGCCTTTGGTCTCCCAAAACCGACGATGTATCACACTTATCAATATATCAACAAATCTAGGTTTTTTCCATAAGAGATAATGTGTTAGACAGACAAATATTCTCATAATAAGTGAAATCGGGTCAGAAAAGATCGTCCCGTCTCTGTTTAACACATTATCTCTTATGGAACAAATCTAGATTTGTTGATATATTGATAAGTGTGATACATCGTTGGTTTTAGGAGACCAAACGCTTCTAAAAAATTAAATAAAAAATCCAGGTCCGTATTTAAAAAAATGAAGTTGATGATGGGGTTCCGGAAACGAAACGTCAGATTTAAAATTTGACACTGCCATTTTATAAAGGGGAAAAAGTGGCAATGATAATGTTAAATTTATTTTATATTATCTCTTCATATAAAGTCAGGAAAAAATAAAAATAAAATAGCTGCTTTTCGGTTTTTTACGAATATCTCCGGAACTATTCGGAATTTTTTAAATTTCAAAACTGCATCTTGTTGGGCATCAAATTGCGCAACTTTGACTTAATTTAACCGACTTCGTATCTCTTACGGTTTCCGAGGTCCCCATGCATGCACTCGAATTTGTAGCACCCTGTATAAGCCAAGTTTTTTTTACCTCATTGGACCACTGCACTATTACCCCATCCATCATAATGTGCAAGTGAGAGAGGTCGATGTCAGAGCAAGAATACAAGATGGCCTGTGATTTAACTGGATTCACAAAAAGCGAGTTACATAAAAGCCGAACGTGAAGTCCTTGCAAGATCCTCGTTAATCACGTCAACCGTATCAGGGAGACAAGAGGCCGGTGAGGGAAGGTATATTTGTAGATCATCAGCGTACATGTGATATTGAGTATTTTTAAGATGTTTTGTAAGGTCGCCCCCGAAGATAGTGAAAAGAAGTGGCCCAAGGATAGATCCCTGTGGGACCCACTCTCGACATCCCTCCAACTCGATCTCAACACCTCACCGTTGTCTGTCAACCTGGCGGCCTGCTTCCTATTGTGAAGATACTCGGAAAACCACCCACCTGCATCAATGTTAAAATGTCTTAACTTGGCCAGCAACAATTCAATGTTCAGACTATCAAAGGCCTTAGTCATGTCTATTAAAACAGCAGGGCAAGAGTGACACTCATCAAATGCTAATTTTCAATAGGGCTGTGGCACAACTATGGTTTGGCCTGAATCCTGATTGAAACTTGGGTATTATATTTTTATTCTTTATAAATTCTAGAGTTTGGCCTTTGACTATTTTTTCAAGAATTTTTGATGTAGCAGGAAGAATACTTATGGGTCTAAGTTCATTAAAACTCGTAGGATTGTTCACTTTAGGCAAGGGTGTGACAAGAGCCATTCTCCACAAGTCAGGTACAGAGTTTGTCTCTAAAGAACTATTTATAATATGAATTAATGGCTTTAAACAGTGTGGTAAACAAGATTTTATCATTTTAATAGATATACCATCAATTCCTATTGCACCACTTTTAAAACTTAAGTCTTGCCGCCTCATTAGCTTAACCTGCTTCCTGCTTAAAACGATGAAAAAGATTATCAATAGGCACGTCAGAAGCTTCCTAATGTTCCACTGCATGCAAAACAATTCGCATACCAACCATCGAAATCTACCACCCATGCTCTTCAAAATCTCGTCCGCGATATAGAGAAGGCACTGCCTGAAAAAGAAGTGGAGCTGTTGGCATTTCTAGACATATAGGGTGCATTTGACAACATCTCACATGAATCCATTCACCGTGCCACAACCCACAGAGTAGTGGAACCAACCACTACACAATGGATAAAATCCATGCTAACCAGCCGCGACCATTGGAGAAACAGCCGTCACAGTCAAAGTAATAGAGGGATGCCCTCAAGGACGGGCCCTATCGCCCTGGTAAGACTGACTGAAGCAGGATTTGAAGTTCAAGGTTACACAGATGACCTAGTTATAATAATAAGAAGTAAGCATGACAACGTTCTCTCAGAGTGTATGCAAGGTGCACTCAACTTTGTCAGCACATGGTGTACACAGGAAAGACTAAATGTCAACCCAAGCAAAACCGTAGCGATCCCATTCACAAAAAGACGGCATCTGAACCTTAAAGCACCCACTTTGGGAGGGACAACGGTAGGGCTTTCAAAAGAGGTTAAGTAACTTGGCATTGTTGACCTGAAACTAACCTGGAACCGACACCTGGAAAGAACTATAAAAGAAACAACGGCAGCGTTTTCGACTCTCCGGTAAAACATGGGGCCTAAAACCCTCAATCATCTAGTGGTCCTGTAACACTGTTGTAAAGCCTATTATGACCTACGCCGGCTTAGTGTGGTGAGTAAACACAAAGGAAATAACAACACAGCAAAAGCTAACAAGAGTACAAAGGCTCGCCTGTCTGGGTATAACAGGGGCTATGAAAACGTGCCCCACAGCAGCTCTGGAAACCCTACTTGACCTCCCTCCGCTGCACATATACATAGAAAAAGAGGCCTGGACCAGTGCGTAAGTGGAAACCTGACTGGTCACCTTAAAATTCTGAAGGACATCCAGATAGAGGCGATGACCAAACCAACCGATACAATGGGAATAAAACTCCATTTTGATCGCTCCTTTGAAGTGGTAATCGAAGACCGCAATACTACAGGGGAAAGACTAAAACAACTAGAAAGGGGATCCATTGTCTGGTACACAGATGGATCAAAGATAAAAGAAGGAGTGGGATCCGGAGTTTACGGACCTATAGGTGTCGAATCTCTGCACTTCCACAATCTTTCAAGCATAACTAAATGCTCTCAATACAGCCATCTCTGAATGTGCCAAAAAAGGCCTAAGAGGTGCAAAGATGTATATCCTATCAGATAGTCAAGCAGCCCTAAAAGCGCTAGCAGCTAGCAGAGTCAGCTCCCGGCTAGTGTGGGGTCGGATAGCTGCAGATCAACTGGCAAACAGAAACAGACTCACCCCTAATGTGGAAGGCAACGAAGCCGCTGACCGGCTCGCACGGAATGATGCACAGACTGCCTTTTGCGGGCCTGAACCATTCTGTGGCATCACTAGAGGACAAGCAATGAATGAACTCAGAAATCGGGAAAAAGGGCAGATTGGCCCAATGCCAATGCACCTGAGCAGAGAGAGGCCAAAAGACTCATCTCTCACTCGCCTAATTACACAAAAAACCTCCTCAAGCTACAAAAAAATGAGATAAAACTGTCCGTAGACCCCCTCACTGGACATGGCCCCTGGAGGTGGTATCAAGAAGATAGGGAAAACCACTGACGAACAATGCAGATTCTGCCAAACTATGACTGAAACGTCAGAGCACCTACTCTGCGAATGTCAGGCACTGACTCGCCAAAGGTTGAGGCATCTCAAAAATGCCCTTGTGACACCTGGAGATCTACAAAAGCTCAACCCTCGAAATATTCTCAGGTTCTCGAAATAGATAGGAATTTTCGTGTAACATAGAAGGGTATAGACAAAAGATCAATTGTGGTCGACGTGTTGAAGGGCAAACCATACCATGCATTTGAGACAGCGGTTAACAATAGCTTCCCAAGTAACAAAAGAAGCTTTAATATGGTTTTCAAGACGTTGTTACAGCCAAATGAATAAGACTCACTTAAAACCTTCTACTCTAGACAACCTCTTGAAGGCAAGATAAAGGCTCTCTTACAGCCAAAGATCCCACTCCAATGAGGGTCTCAAGACCAAATCTTAAAGCTTGTTTAAAACCAACTTGCATTGAAATCGATTCTCTTATGCCTTCAAGGCAATCATAAAACTTTTAGCAAGTTTCCTTTAAAACCATAGGATTTATAGTGATCTAAGATTAGGATGAGTTTAAGAACTCTGAGATTTATAAGATTAGGATGAGTTTAAGAACTCTGAGATTTATAACATCTTTAGATAAAATTATCATAACCTGTAAACCAGTTACATCAAACAAATGTCCGTCATGTGATGTCGTCTAGCTGGTGATGCATTCCAACTCCTAAGAATAAACATGGATGAAATGCAATACCAAAATCTGGTAAATTCGCCAAAATGGGAGACAAAAATTATAACGCAGTCGACTTTTTCGATGAAATATGGAAAGATACCTTCTAAAAATTGAACTGCCTTAAATTTACTGCTTTTTTAAATAATTAAATTATTATTGACTAATTCTAAACAAGGTTTAATTATTATAAACAAACTTAAAAATGTTTGCTTGTAATCTTATATTGTTAAAATCCTCGTATTATGTGAAACTGCGAAATTTTGATAAAATTATTGAATAATATTACCTCCCTAAAATATTTCCAATATGGAGGCTTGTGCTGTTTGGCAAAATATGGCTTCTTATCATTAAAACCTCAAGGTTTCTTAGAAAGAAGGCATAAATCCTATTAGTTTTGTCATAATCTTTTATTTTACTGTAATTAATCTGTTTACTCCTAACTGTTCCTTAGAGTAAAGCTTCTTAGTCTTGACCAAGGTTGCTCGGCCTGCTCATAAAACTACTTGGCCTTATCACGGTGTCGCCTAAGTCTTCTAGCGCTGCGATCAAGTTTTCCGCGTCCAATTAGATCACCATAACCTCAAATTTTGTCCAGTTTTATGTTGATCTACATTTTCATTTATTGTCTTTAAAGATTGCAACTTTTTTTTCAAATTACCATTTCTTGTAACTTGTAAGTATTTATGTGAAATATTTTCCATTTTTAAGGAAATTATATTGAACACTGCTACTGAATCACGACAGAATGACAAGATGGCCGCTTTAAAAGAGCTCTAGGCGGTAGGAGTTAAAGTAATGGTTTAAGAAAGCAATAGAAAAGTCCAACAGGATTTTGTAAAGATTAAATGGCCTTAATGAAGCAATATATTTTCCCAGTAATCCTAATACAGTCTTTTAAGTAGCCAATCTAAGACTTGAGCTTTATTGCTATCTTATATAAAACTGCAAGTTTTATGAAGTGCTTAAAGAATGTTTTAAATCCAACTTAAAGCTATAGTCTTAAGACAGATTATTTTAAAACTAAACATACTTTAAACCCTCCAGAAGATCAACAAGGTTTAAGATTGATGACACAAAAGCCTTGTTAAAGCTAACACAAGAGTAGCCGGCCTCAAGTCCATGGACACTTAATATTATTGCTGCTAAGGCTGCTTTAAAACTTATTTTTAAGAATAAATGGACTTTAAGAACTGTTAGCATGTTTGAAGGTGTTCATAAAACCCCAGTCCTTCTACCGACCATTTTAAAACTATTTTAAAGCTGATATAAATCTAACCAGTTTCGATAATTTTCGAGTCTAGATATTTGATCTGAAAGATCAGCACCAAACATGAATTTATTATGGGTCTTTATTGCATCAGGACAGGTTACGCTAATTTTAGTTCCGTCTTTTTGGCGCCTTTCTACTGATCCCATTTTTTTATTTTTTTTTATTTATTTATTTGAATATACGGTATTACCATTTACAGTTTACATCTTAATTCTCTAAATCTAAGGGTAACCTAAAATCTAAAATGAACAGTTTAACAACAATGTCAATCAATATAAAATAATAAAATAAAAAGAGTGAACAAATTATAACAGTCAAGTTTATAACATACTAAGGACGGCCGCAACAGCACAATCAGCCAAAACAAATCAAAACTAAATCTTAATAAATACCTATATTAAAAAGAAAAATGGTGCCCAAACACAGTAATAGAAGTAGGGCCAAAATGCATATATCACAGATAGAAATGTGTTTTAATCATTGGCATTATTAATTATTGATCTAGACAACTTGTTAAATTGGTTCAAAGATATATTGAATATGTCTAAATCTAATCTATTTAAAAGTCTTGCCATTCTATTTAAAGGCGCACTTTGGCCATAATTGCTTCTGTGATGATTGACAAAGAGCAAGTCATTATGTCTTGTATGTCTCTGTGGTAACAAAATTGAAACTTGATTTAGCAAACTTGGGCAGTCTATATCACCAGTTTAAAAATTATTTTTAAATCCAAAAGGGAGCGTCGATCTTCAAGAGTGTCAAACCCAAGGAGCTTTTGTAGGAGATTGTAATCTAATTCCTCTATGGGTATTTTTAGCTTAAACTTTATTACTCTTAAAAATCGTCTTTGGATCCTTTCAATCATATTGATATTTTTATGATAATAAGGGTTATATACAGGACTCGCATATTCAAGAAGAGAACGCACGAAAGAACAATATAAAACCTTAAAACAATTTATGTTACTAAACTCACCAAGTGATCTTGATATGAAGCCTAACAGTCTCAGAGATTTATTAGATATCTTCAACATGGAGGTCAAAAGTTAACTTATGATCAAGAGCAACTCCAAGATCCTTAACAGAGTCTGCTCTAATTATTATATCACCATTGATAAATTGCGGGATTTTGAATTCTATAAAATGACATTGACATACATTTTTGAATATTTAGAGAGAGTTTGTTATCAAGACACTTTAAACCTGTCCAAGTCCTTCTGAATGTTCAAACTGTCATTGGAATTTCTGATACAGTTGTAAATTTTAAAGTCATCTGCATGTAGCAAGAAATGGGAGTGTTTAATAGTATAAGAAAGATCATTTATGAACAGATTGAAGAGAAGTGGGGACAGATGACCACCCTGTGGTACTTCCGATGTTACATCAATAGCCATTGATTTTACATTATTTATGTTAACTAACTGACATCTACTAGACAAAGAACTTTTAAACCTGCCCCAAAGAAGCCCAGACACTCCATATCCAATGAGCTTTTGCAACAAGATGGGATGACTCACCTTGTCGAAAGCCTTGGAGAAGTCAGTGTAGATTGCATCAACCTGGCACCTTCCCTCCAAGGCCTTCAAAAGGTATTCAGTGTAGACCAGTAAATTTGTAACTGTAGAGCGTTTAGCAAAAAACCCATGTTGTTCAGGACACAATTTTTGATGAAAAAATGGAAGAATTTTATTGTCCCCTATCTTCTTAAGAATCTTGCCAAGCAAAGATACCTCACTTGTTCCCCCGTAATTTTTTATATCAGTTCGTAATCCATTTTTAAAAATTGGTGTTAAGAAACTAACTTTCCAAAAGTCATGATATTTAGCTGTACTTAAAGAGATATTATAAATCTTACATAATATTGGAGAAAGAACAAAGCGACAGTTATAAACAAAAGAATAAGGCAAATTATCTGGCCCTGATGATAAATTAGATTTAAGAGATTCAACAGCCTCAAATACCTCCATCAAGTTAATATGAACAGTGCTAAGAGACTCTGGATAATCAAAACTTAAATGTACATTTATTGGTGAATCATTACCTGTATCCGTATACACAGATCCAAAGAATGTAGCAAACATGTTTACTATCTCCTGAGGATCATGCTGTGTTAAATGACATATTATGTGGTGAGATCATATCATTATTTTTACTATGAATGAATCTCCAAAGATTTCCCTGAAAACTATCCTCCAAATTACCCACAAACCCACTTCGAGAAGTTTCCGTTAGTTGCCCACACGACTGCCTAGACTGAGCAAACACCTCATAGTCATGAAGTAACCCCGTTTCCTTATATATTTTATGGATGGCTTTCTTATGTATAATCGCCTGTTTCAGTTCAGGAGACATCCAAGCTGGAAAATTTGAATTTTTGGCCCTACATCTAGGAACAAACAAATCTATTGCTAAAAACAAAATATTACAAAATTTTTCAATAACAGAGTTGACGTCATTACAGTTTAAAACAACATTCCAATCATATCCTGCGAGAAATAAATTAATATCTCTGAATGAGGCCAACTTAAAATTATAAATTAAAAATAAAAGTAAAAAATAAATTTTTAAAAACAAGCTTTTATTTAAATGCACTAAAAAGAAGAAAATAAATTTTGAAGTAAATCAAACCCATTATTTTGTTACATTAAACATTTTTATATGATATAAAAGCTTGTCGCGAGATTTTCCTGTTTAAATTTCTCGCGACAAGCTTTAATATCATATAAAAATGTTTAATGTAATAAAATAATGGGTTTGATTTATTTCAAAATTTATTTTCTTCTTTTTAGTGCATTTAAATGAAAGCTTGTTTATAAAAATTTATTTTTTACTTTTATTTATTTTTTACTTTTTAGTAGGTATTATGGTATAGCAAAATCACAAATTTAGTAAATATTATATTTTTATTTATAAAACTTAGATTCGTAGTATATAATAAAAGCCATTTTGAATTTTCAATATCTGATAAAAAAAATTATATTCCTTGTCCCTAAAAACCCCCTAATACCAATTTTAAACCAAATCGGACATTCTTTAAGTAGTGCCTTCACCACTAGCCTTTAAAGGGACGTGGGAAGTGTAAGCAACACCACTGTCTTCATAAGAATAAATAATGGCAACACCATAGTTTTATATTTTCATTTGAACTACAAACGCATCCCAAATTTGAAGCCAATTGGATATGTGTAGAAGTCAGCTAAAATTGACTTGCAACATTTAACCCAAAATCGGCCATGTTGAATCCGCCATTTTAAATTTTCAAAATCTGATAAAAAATTGAAATTCCTTGTCCCCAAAAACCCCCATATACCAATTTTAAACGAAATCGGACATACTTTAAGTAGTGCCCCCTCCCCTACCCTCGAAAGGGGGGGAGGTGTAAACTTAACAACATTATAATATTGTATTGTCATCGGAACTATAAACCTGTACCAAACTTCAGACATTTAGAAGTAGTTCTAATTCAGCTTGCAAGATTTGATTACAAAAAGATCCACAGGTGAAAGTAAATAAAAGCTTGTAAAATAGTCAAATTGCAATGGTTTCATATCACTTTCTAAGACAGTTACAAATTCTAAAACAGGATGATATTTATCACACTTTATGGAAGGATTATGGACTAAATTTACCTCCAAATTTTGATAATCAGTGAAAATTAAGTCTAAAAAGTTTACAAAAATATTTGGTATTTTGTTACATTGATAGAAATTTAGAAGGGCAAAGTAATTTTGATATGGTGTGACAGTTTGAAAGAACCAAAACTTCTTGATGTGCATTAACACCCTGATCACTAAATAATGTTGGGCAATCCCCTTTTCCCATTTTCTTTTAGTTAGTTTTTCCTATATTTGATATGTATGTTCCAACGGCAGCAAAATCTACATTAGCAATTAAAGCCACATTAGTAAAAAGCCGACCGAAACATAACATAACGTTTGCGCTTCTTATAGAACTACACAACTTACTCTTTCTTCTAATATTCCATATTTTTGTTCATCGTTTTTTCACTATATAATATATGTCCATACCCGGTCTCGCTCGAAGTGTCATCTATTTCAAATTCTTAATGCCTCTATCGGTTTTAAATTTGACCATTGACTCAACGCTACATTGAAAAGTACTATCAGATCGAGCTTTTAGAAATGTATGTTTGAGACACGAAAAAATAACATTGCTTGAAAATTAGATTTCTTCTTTGAAGGATGAAATTGATAATCTGAAGCAACAAAATTGTCGGAACCAAAACTTACCTGCACCTGCAACAGTGCAAGGTAATCCTGAAGATATGCTTAGGGAATTTCGGGAGCGGAGTTCTAGGGCATTGCTTTTAAAAGTAAGGAGTCTGAAGCTGCTAGAATACAGGATAAAATTGACCACGATATGGGTATAACAACACATATCATGGGTGTAGCTGGAATTGAAGAGAATCATCTTAAAAAGGTGATAAGGCTTGGAAAAGTGAGTCCCGATAAATGTAGACCTCTTCGCCTTATATTTGACAGCCCTCAGATATGCCATGTTGTAGTTAAGCATAAACGGAGGCTTATGGAGCTTGGATATTCAGTAAATTTTGATAAAACCAAGATGCACCAAAATATACATAAGGAGACCATACTCGAGTTAAAGCGCCGTTTGGATCAATGTGAAAAGGATCTTGTAATGATTTATCGAGATGGTAAGCCAAAGATAGTTACCAGCAGCTTCAAAAAACTAGCTCACAGGCCAGATACATCTATATATTGCCACAATGTTGGGGGTATACGAGCAAAACTCCACAAATTTGCCTCCAACATCTCTACCACAAGCTATGACATAATAATCATTGTAGAGACTTGGCTAACAAAGGATTATAATAATGCTGAACTGCAAATTCCCAATTATACTATCTATCGGTTCGATAGAGATATGAGTCCTAACACAGGAGAGAGGGGAGGTGGTGCTATGATTTGCGTGAAGACAACAATTAAATCTTCACCGATCATTGTAGCCTCTACATTGGTTGAACAGGTCTTTGCACTCATAAATGTTGGGCCTAAAACTATGGTCATTGGTGGATTCACCAGAGGAATTGTATGACAGTCACTGCACTGAGGTTGAAACAATTGCTAACACCTATCCAGGTAGTTCTCTTTACTTACTTGGTGACTATAACCTGCCTTTAGCAACATGGCATTGTGAGAATGGAGTCCAATATGCCCAATCTTCCAGAGGATATCGTGCAGATGTTCTGTGTGAGAACTTCAATTTTCTTGTACTTAAACAATTTATCACAGTGCCAAATAGCCTCGGTAGATTCCTGGATTTAATGTTTGCCACTAATACTGAAGATATCACTATTGAGAATTCCATAGACCCTATCTTTTCTGATTCTCTCAACCACAAGAGCTACCATTGTTCCATAAAGGGGGAGAGACCTTACTTACAATTTCGGGAACACTTTAGGGACTTCTTGGAGCACTAAACACTTTTTTTGCTTCCGATCCATGGGAAGAACTCTTGAATGACAATATTGATAGTGCAACTGAAACTTTTTATCAAGTAATTGCACAAGTATGTACTCTCTTTGTGCTTTTGAGGTGTAGAGCTATCTCAACTTACCCCCTCTTGGTTTTCAAAAGATCTAAAACAACTTATCAGGGCAAAAAAGATAGCTCACTGTCAGTTTAAGAGAGATAAGTCTTATGAATTATATTTGGTATTTTGTAACTTCCGTTCAAGATGTAAAGAGCTTGCCGGTGAGTGTCGTCGAAACTATGTTGTCGGTCTGGAGAATCGGTTGAGCTCTGATCCTGCTCAGTTTTGGAAATTTGTTAATTCATCTAGATCCACTAACAACTTGCCAAATACCATGCACCTGGGCACCTCTACTGCCTCAGAGGGTAATGATATTTCAAACCTCTTTGCTGGACACTTCTCTACCTGCTATAGCGACAGATCCCTCAATACCAACATTGATGGTTCAAATTTTCCTAAGATATCTGAATTTAATCCAGTTGTGTTTGGCCTTGCCGAAGTGTTGTCTCTTCCAAACAAGCTTAGCTCTGGTCCAGATAATATCAGTCCTTTCTTTTTAAAATGCTGTGTGTACTCACTGTGTAAGCCTCTTCACATACTGTTTAACAAGTCCATCATGTACAACAAGTTCCCCGAAATGTGGCTTTCCAGCTACATAGTCCCTGTATTTAAGAATGAAAATCGAAATAATATTGGAGACTACCGACCAATCAGTATTCTATCATCAATTCCTAAACTTTTTGAGAAATTGTTAATACCATCTATTGTTTGGCACTGTAAGGGAATTTTTGATACTAGACAGCATGGGTTTGTTCCTCAAAGATCAACAGTTAGCAATCTACTCTTATATCAACAAGACATCTTGCAAACTTTTGAGGAACATTCTCAAAGTGACTCAATTTATACAGACTACTCCAAGGCTTTTGATTGTGTTAACCATTCTATGTTACTGTCAAAACTTGAAGCCTCGGGGTTTCCTTGCTGGCTCGTCAAGTGGCTGGGTACTTATTTGGTTGGTAGAACCCATTGTGTTAAAATAAAAAAAATTTGTTCAGAACAGATTTCGGTTCTGTCCGGGGTTCCGCAGGGGTCAAGATGATCTGAAAATGTATTTCAAAATTGAGAGAATAGGTTTGTTCCAGCGGCGATTTCAAACGGTTTCAAACCATCCGGAGTTTGCGCATAACGATATAAGCGACGCTTATATCGTTTTGCGCAAACTCCGGATGGTTTGAAACCGTTTGAAATCGCTGCTAGAACAAACCTATTGAGGACTGTGACAAACTTCAGGCTGACATTGATACTTTGGTTGCATGGTCTGTTCGGAATGGGATGTCTCTGAACACTGGGAAGTGCATAACATTTTCACGGAGGAAGACGCCAATAATATCTAATTATTGTATAAACTCCATAGGGCTGAACAGGGTCAATATCATTGCCGACTTGGGGGTGGTTTTGGATAGTAAGCTTTCATTTCAATCCCACATTGATTCACTTGTTTCTAGAGGATTGAGCCGGTTGGGGTTTATTTTGCGCAATTCTGCTGAGCTATCTGTGTCTTCGATAAGAATCATTGCTCAATTATGCATCTCCTGTGTGATCTCCGTTTTACCGGGTGCATATTGACAGGATTGAAGCTATACAGAATAAGTGTTTGAGAGATTGTGGGTTTCGGCTTCATATTCCTGGAGAACGGTGGACATATCAGGATATGAGGGCAGTGTGCAATGTAAGGAGTTTGGAAGGTGATCGAGAGTTTTCCGATTTATGCACATTGTTTAAACTGATTTCGGGTGACTTGCATTATCCTGATCTTTTGAGCAGCAACAATTTCCAAATTCCAAGCCGAAACACTAGAAATAATGATCTTTTCCACATCCCTTAACATCAAACACACTATATCTATAATAGTCCTTTGGGCCGTTTTTTCAGATTGGCAAATGGTGTTGGCTGTGACTTCACTGGCATTTCTCTCTCTCAATTCAAGTCTCAGTGTCATAGATTAGTTTAAATTAGGTTAAGTTCAACTATCATGATCAATTGTGAATATTTTTGTAAATTTTTGTTAATATTAGTTAAATTATTGTTTTATAGAATGTTGTTTTTGAAATGTGATATAATTACATAGTATTTGCCTTTTTATATATTTTGTTAATAACTTTTGGAAAAAAGGGGCGATCCCGTTAATTAAATAAATAAATAAATATTAGAGTTTATAACTCGAGCTCCTCAGACTCCAGCTCTATATTGGGTCTTATCTCGGGTTCTGCGTAAGGTTCCTCAGACTATTATAGCTCTATAATGGGTTCTACGTGGAGTTCTACTGGGAAAATTGTTATTGCTGAACCTACTAAGTGAATCCCTTTTGGTTTTTTGTTGACTATTTCTTTTGCGTTTTCCTGTGGCTCCACATGTAGAAAGCTCGTGGCCACTTTCAGATGAGATATCTGATTCCGATAAATCAGGAAAAGGATCTTGATCATTAAGAGCTGGTCTCCATAATCCAACTTTTCGGCGCATTTTTACCGTATGTCTGACAGGCCTATAAACATGGGGCTACGTAACTCACATGACGTCCTACAACCCATCAAATAAGACGCAAAACGCGCGTATCGATACGCTCTCATCAGGACCTGCCATAAGTGATTATTTTACAGTTGGAACATATATTATGTTCCACACTTATAAATCTACATCTTGTCAGTCTACCTAACTGCCATGTTTATAATAAATGTATATATTCAGTTTGTCCATTGGCGGCTAGAATGCTCGCTTTGTTTAAGTTTTAACCGAGTTAACATCATCAGTATAATCCATTCTGAAACAAGTCAATCATTACAAAGAATTAACCATGAAGTTTCCATTCAAACGATATGTCATTGAACTAGCAAAATATATAATATATTGTGTGTAATGAATGTAACTGAAACAATAGGAGTTTCGAAATAGCAATTTACCCAAGGCTTTACCTAAACAATTGTATTCAAGAATTCCAATCAGTTTCGCCAAGCAACAGTCATGATTTATATGTAGTTACAGGGCTTTTCTGTAGAGGCAGATTTTATATTTTATCCAAACTATCTAAAAACACTAGTAGAAACCAATCGATTATCGCCTGTCAAAGAAAACTCCATACCACGTACGTCACCTGTTGTTTACCTGCTTTCGAGATATTGTCATAATATGATAAATTGTATTTTTCCTATAATAAACTATATTATAATCTAGCTTAGCAAGATAGTTTAATTCTGATCACACTCGAAATATAATTAATCTACTCCTGGAACGCATGTAAATATGAGCATAATTAAGGGAGCATTGACTTCTAATGTATTGAAATATTTACTTTTAAATGGCTATACATTAAATAAAAATTTCTTAATATATATATATATTTTTGATTTCAGCTCGTTGGGTTAGCATTGCTGGTGGTTGGAATTCTCTACAAAGTAAGCTTTACGAAATACACTGACGCCATCCCAGCGGAATACACTGCGATACAATATGTACCTACTCTTGCCATAATAGTGGGCGCCATCATATTTTTTATCGCCTTTCTGGGATGCTGCGGAGCAGTTAAGAGTAATACTTGTATGCTCACGTGGGTAAGTAATTCTATTATGACTATTATGTTTACATAACATTTATTTTGACTTTCCTATTTTTAATTATAAGGTGTGGTTTGCTTCAAAGAGAAGTAGCTTGAGCAAACTGAAACCGTATGTATTGATTACAATTTATTTATTTATACAACAACGTATCAACATTTCTAGTAATTAGTTAGTAATTATTACTACATTTACACTACCCTAAAATTGTCCGTTTAGCCTCACTCTTAAATCTATCCTTAGAACTACTGAAGAAATTCAGCCTTTCACAATGTTTGTTTACATTAGCTGAAATCCTATTTATGGGGCTGAACTGCAAGTACCAAGCTCTACAGTAAGGTATGAGAAGAAGGGTTTTACTTCGTGTTCGGTGATTAGGAACGGCGCCAAAAGTCATGGACGATCTCAACTCGGATCACCTTCCAATCAAATTGAGCCTATCGCGAGTTAGGCGGCCGGTAGCCTCTGAAATGGAAACCATTTCTTACAAAAATTTAGATTGGAGGGTGTTTCGAGAAAGATTAAATGCCGCCACAGTCATTCCGAGACAAATTGATTCCGTCCAAGACCTGGAGAACGAAGTGAACTCAATTACCAGGAACATCCAGCGCGTCAGAGACGAACTGTGTCCAAAAATCAGGAGGAGACCGTTTACGGAAACTCTTCCTGATGAAATCCTATCCTTAATTAGCTCCCGAAACCGAATTCGGCGTAGGTGGCAAAGGAACAGAGGAGTAGGCGATCGGATTAGAGTTAATGAACTCACTGATAAGATTAGAGGGATATCCGGGCGCACAGAGACGCGACTTGGATGAGTTTCGTGAATGGGCTCGGCACGGGGGATGGTTCTCTGTGGAAGCTCTCGAGGCAAGTTCGCAGGGGTCCGACTGAGATCCCCGCTATTCACCATGAGGGCGAGGATATACTGAGTGATCAGGCAAAGGTTGAGGCCTTTGCGGACTCTCTCGAGGGAATACACGGAGAGATACCTGACACCGTGCCATTGCACGCCCAGATCACGGAACGGATAACGCCGTTCTTAAACCACCCTTATCCAATCCCGCCTCCTGTGGCCCGGAAACTTCTTGTCACCCCAGCCGAGATACGCGATGTTCTTAGCCACCTGCCAAAGAATAAGGGTCCGGGACCTGATACAATCCCGAACCTTCTCCTCAAAAACCTCCCCAAGAAAACCCTGATACATTTAATGCATATTGTAAACGCTATTCTGCGTCTGCAACACTTTCCTAGCTCATGGAAGATCGCGCGAATAGTGCTGTTCCCCAAGCCCGGGAAGGACGCCAAACTCACGAGCTCTTACAGGCCAATTTCACTGCTCAATACGATGAGCAAGCTTACCGAGAAGCTCGTACTATCCAGGATTAATATGGCCGCCCTGAACCTCTGTGTTCTTCCGGAGGAACAGTTTGGCTTTCGCAGCGGGCATAGCACAAATATGCTCGCTGCGAAAATAGCGTCCGACATTTACAAGGGGTTCAATGACGAGCATTGCACTGCCTTGTTACTCCTGGATATAGAGCGCGCGTTCGACCGGGTATGGCACAACGGCCTTTTATATAAACTTTTCATCACGCACGAATTCCCGCTGCATTTGGCAGCGTTAGTTGCATCATACCTGGCCGGGCGCTCCTTTTCGGTGCGCATAAACAGCGCAAATTCAACCCTTAGGCCGATCAGAGCTGGCGTCCCACAGGGAACAATGCTATCTCCGCAGCTATTCAGCTATTACATAGCAGATCTTCCCTCCCATCCTAACACATCCCTGGCATTTTATGCTGACGACACAGCCGTATATTCCAAAGCCCTTAGCGCACAAGAGGCGGCTGACAACGTCAGTGCCCATATGGCACATGTTACATCATTTTATACAAATTGGAAAATCCGTCTAAATGCATTAAAAACTGAGCTTGTGCTTTTTACTCGAAAATACACTAACATTGACATGCACCCCATCCTGATAAATGACACCCCTATCCTTCCCAAACCCAAAGCCAAATACCTCGGGATCATGTTTGATAAGAGGCTGATGTTTAACGACCACATCGCATACATAAGAACTAAAAATCTTATCGTGTGGGAAAAGCTGAAACCTCTTATCAGACATGGTTCCTTCCTATCTTCTGGAAACAAAATCATCCTGTACAGGGCAATAACCAGGCCCTTCCTGATGTATGGTGCACCGGTTTGGTGAACTGCAAGTCTTGCAAAATCGTCACCTAAGGGCAGCGTTTTCGGCGGGTCGCTATGCCAGGATTGCCGACTTGCACGCATGGGCGCGTATTGAGTACGTACAAGAATACGTGAATAAGCTCGCGTGCAAGTTTTTCAGTTCTGGAATTCGCGGCTCGCCGAAGACAATTGACATCGCAGACGCTAGATTTGACCCAGAGTTTAGAGCCCATACATCGGAGAACTACCATCTTTTTCCTAGAACCCAGACCCCCGTAACTAACCCCCTCCCTAACCTTTTAAATTTCCCTTTTCACTCTCAACCGCCCCTGCTGCATGGCGGTAAAACGCCAGGCAGCAGGAGCACAGAAATCAAACGACGACAAACGAGTATAGCTGTCGCCACTAGCCCGGCGGCGGGCCCCGCCAATCAGGTTCGCTTGAACATGGTGGGCGGGGCTTGCTAAGGGACCTGGCAGCAGTATAAATATAGCCCGCTCAGTAAATTGCCGCAGTCAAGGAACTGCAATCATACCGTCTCTGTGCTCCTGTGCTCCGGCAAAGGCAGAATGGCCTAGCATCGCCAAGTTACGGTTATCATTACAATTCATCCCTCACCAGGACTACCTATTTATAGGTAGCCCATCACTTGTGAATGTCTGAATGTGTGAATGTATGTGTGAGTGTACAACCTAGTCAACCGTGACATGGGGTTTTTCTGTCTGTTTTCCCCATATTCACCCTCCCTCATCTTTTTATTTCCTACAAACCTATCCGCTAGTTCCATTGCCATCTGTCTGTAATCTTTACCAAAGCATCCTTGAAAGGCTACGCCTAAGAAAGGTAGTTGACCACAGCATTGCCACTTGTCTGCAAGCTTATGATTCCGGGCGAACAGCAGCCCATTTTTCGCTTGCGTGTGCTGCGGGGTTCATGAAGCATCTGCTCACAGATGCATGCGACTGCGTATGTTACGCGCAAAGCTACTGTGATTGAATAGATCCGACAAGTGATATATACAGCACCTTTAATGCATTGACACCGGTAAAATTACTGCAAGATAATGCTCAGTAATGCTCAATAATTTCGAAATGCTCAGTATACATCAATTTAGTGTCCAAGTAAACACCGAGATCCGTGATTATAGATACTTCTTTAACTGGAATATCGTTTATATGATATTGAATAGGAAATCTACATAGAAGCCTACTAAACCTCATGAAACAGCATTTATCAATATTGAGCAGCATATCATTGCGCTGGCACCAGTCAGAAGCCATACACAGATCATTTTACAAAATCAATACATCCTGATAGAATAATTTCATGTCATCAGCAAACATTAAGAAGTGTGATGACAAACACCAAGATCATTTATAAATAAACTGAAAAGAAATGGTCCCAACTGGAATCCCTGAGGCACACCAGAAAGGTACTGACAGAAGTGACAGATAACCATCAATTTTCACCTCCTGCTTTTTGTTGGATTCCAACCAAGAGAGTAAAGACCTGGAAACCGCATAACATGCCAACTTCGATGGTAACACACTGTGGTTAACCTTGTCAAAAGCCTTACTGAAGTCAGTATATATAGCAAGGGTCTCACATTTTTCTCCAAATGTCTTGTTAATAAAGTTTGTAGAGAGAGACAAATTTGTGTCGACATACCCACCAGAGGATCATGTTAGAAAAAGTGGATGAGGATGCCTCTCAACATGACGCTCAAACAACACTAGTATTGCAGAGACAATGCTAATAGGGCTATATGGTTACTCACATCCCCTTTGCTACCAGATTTGTGGATAGGAGTTATGTCGGATAGTTTTCAGACTTTTGAAAAAAGACCAGTAGTAAGGAATTGCGAGAAAATATGCATTAGAGGAGGGTACGAGAGCATGATTTTAGAACAAGATTTCGGATGTCATCAGAACCAGGCCCCTTACTTGTATCAACCTCAGACAACAACTTTTCCAGGTCACTGGCAGTTAAAGGTATCTTAGAGATAATATCATTCTCACTCAAAATAGATACATTATTTGATAGTCTTTTCGGATTGTATACAACTCTACAAAGAGATTTGCAATATCAACGCCATTATTGGCAAGAAACATTTCCCCTGGTATTGTACCCTGATCCTTCTGATTTTCTTATGTACCTCCAAAAAGTAAGTAATAGAGTTTTCAATATTCTTTACGTATTGATCGTAACATTCCCTAGTTAGAGCCCTGTATTGGTTGCGCAGCATACTGAGAGAATCATAATCAGCAATACAATTTGACAGCTTGAAAATTCTGTGTGCTCTTTTCTGGTATTTGAAACCCAGACTGGAAAATGGTCTCCAAAGCGGCACCGTTTTAGAGGTACAAACATATTCCAAAATTGAGATCCAGTTAAAATTAAGAAAATAATCGTTAATCATGCAAAAGTCGGCTTTTTCAAAGTCATAACAGACACAATCTGCAGGGGTCAAACATGCCCTCTCACTCTGAAATAAAGAAAACTCTAACGCCGGATGGTAAGGATCACAATTAACTAAACCACCGCCTCTAGCAATTGAGTGAGGCTCAAAATTAGCAAAACATACGTCTAAAATAGCATTATTAATATTGAGATAGGCCCAAATAGGCAGTAGTGGCACACAATAAAGCATCCCTAACAGATCTTACATTTCCCGGTAAAAAAACGTAAAAGTGAGGACCTTTTAAAGACCAAGTTACGTGTGAAAGATTATAATCGCCTATGACGAATACATTATCAAATAATTCACAAGCTTGTGTTACTCATAGTACGTCACATCCATAGAGGGAGGAATATCCACACAACTGTCGCAGACACCCACACCTCTTCCATTGCAGGGTTGTTGAAAGTTAGACGACGAGCCCTAAAAACGTTATTAGCGGCGAGCAGAACACCACCACCACCACGAGTTTCTGTCAATCCGGTAAACCACGTAACGTGTGTCAAGAAATTCAGAGTCACTAATCGTACCATCCAACCAAGTCTCAGTTAGGGCTATTAAACTGTACGATTCAGCTAGAGTTGCACATATAAAGTCACTAAGTTTTGTTCTGGTATCTTCTAATCATGCTGATCCACCTCTCCTCTGGGTTGAAAATTTCCAGTTCCGTTATTGGTTGCAAATGGGCGGCGGGGACAAAACTCTTTTATTGCTGTACCAACAGGCGAGTCAAGTAATCCACTGAGAATTGACTCCTTGACGTCAATCTTGAAAGACGCCGCATCCTGATTCTTATCAAGAACAAAGCATTTTACACCAGAAATCAGCAGCCGATTCTTGACAGTAGTGTTAGGGTCGCATCCGGCCAAGATACAGCCATTGACATCTTTCGGCCACTGTCATTTCCACTTGTACCTATAATTAGCTGTTGTGTATCCTTCTGGGAAGATGAACCTGCAGAAACCTGAGGAATCCTCTGTAAAGACATTCCTTTTAATGATGATGCTTTATTTTGTCTATAGACCTCGCCTTGCAATGGAAAATACAGCTCACCTGTTGGCACTTGCTGCACTACATTAGTTCTTTCTCTAAAAAGTCCATCCTCTTCAGAAGTTCCGACTTTCTGCGTTCAAGTTCACACTAATAATGTAGGCAAACATGTCCATAGGCCATCGACGGGTCTTCCTCGAGGTTGAACATTTTTCGTCCAGTGCATCAACGCCTGGTTTTGTAAAAAGTAATGATATCGGGCTTTTTGACACTCTCATCCACTCTATTGTGACGATGCATAACTGACACTAGAGTAACTGATGCTCCTTTTTTAGGGACATATGACACCAAGGTGGTTTGTGTTGTAAAACCGATAGCGAGGATTCGAAGGACGCTTTCGATCTGGCAAAAACTGTCGTGGAATAGCAGTTTTTCCCCATGTGTCCACGTAGGTTGAACCAGATTCCTGAAACTCTAATTGATGAATATCAGCTGTCCGCAGTAATATAGCTATCTGCATTCGAGCAAAGCTAGACTTGTGATGGATGAGATTTTATTGACTGAATTGATTTCATTTCCTGTGTACATCTCTGCATTAATCATGTAGTAAGTCTTTGAATCAGCTAAAATCTGTACCTTCAGAGAGCAATGACTCTAACAAAAGTTTTGAAGATATTTTCAAATTCGCTATTTTGGATACGGTCTTTTCTAGTGAAGACATCATCAAACCGCAAACAAACCAGTAAAAAGGAAAACCGTGTACATCTGAAGATATCTTTCATGATCTCCCGTGGTTGGATTTGAAAAATCCTTTGGAGGTACAAGAGTCAGATAAATACACGAATCTCACAAGCAGCTGTGTTCTTGATAAAAGCGGGCAATTTTTTCCCACATTACAATTTCTATATCGTTATTTCATAGCATCAATTTTTAAATGTGATGGATAATTATTTCTATGATATCATCCGTGAAAAGTAAGTTGCAGGCTTCAACTGGGGTTTTTGGCGGGTTTCATCTGGATCGTCCTTGCAAATATTGTATCGTTGGGCCTTGGTGCACTAAGGAGGCATTTTGTATTATTTTTTCCATAATAGTATTTACTTTACAATTCCAATTGATCTTCACCAATATCCATCGTCTGAGTCCTGTATTCCGATTCATTTTCTTCTGGAAAGTTGGTTTGTTTTTCACAAAAGATTTTTCATCATCCTAAGGTCAACCAGAATCACTTACACTACTTACTGAGTCATGATCGCTGAATATTTCTTCGTTTTCCTCTTTAGAATCACTTGGTTCTGCGCTTCCAATCAGATATCTCCCAAAATGTATAATTGTTTACTATTTGTCGCAATTTTGCATCCGTTAGCGGTCTGTTCTTCTACTTATCACCCACTTGTAACTGTATTATAACCACTTGCAATATTTGATTTTTGTGACAAAGGTATGAAAACATAATTGATATTTACCAAAATATGACGTTCTAAAAAGTGGCACTATAACTACTACTGGGGCCACCGGACCCTAACCCACAAAAATTTAAAATAAGACGCGATATGTTTACGTTCGTCCCTGTCTTTGCACGCACTGGTTCTAACGGTATCACCGGAAGGAAGCATGGCTGACCGTTCAGTACCCCTTCCACAATTTCTTCGAAATAGTTAAAAACAAATAAAAGCTATGGTCATAAGAACCCCGGTAGTAGTACTACGAGTTAAAGAAGAAACTAAAGAAATTTTGCAATCATTCATAAGATTTTCATTGATTATTCGCGGTCTATTGTGCTAATTCGTTTGTTTTTTTTTTCAGTATGGAGCGATTTTGATTCTGATCTTCCTGGTGCAAATCGGCTTGGGAATTTTCGCCTTCATCCAGATCAGCGATAAAAACGATTTCGAAAATAAAATTGGCTCAGAAATGGACAGACTCTTTGGCAAATATGGCACGAACAACGAAATTAACGAAGCAGTAGACTTTATCCAACAAAACGTACGTATGCAACTAGTCATTATTTAAAACTTAAAAATGATCAGAAAAATTGAATGGAAAAAATGTATTATCCATCGGAACTATGGAATGAGATATATGAGCTCGAAATTTATCAAGAGTAGGGTAGGAAGTTTTCATAAGTTGCATTATTCCTTTTAGCTCAAATGTTGTGGTACTACATCGTCGTCGTCTTGGGGCACTAACGTACCACCCAGTTGTTACCCTGACCGCCAGACAACCAACCCAATCTTTAGTAGAGGATGTAGTTATGTGTTGCCTGATGTTATATGGAGTTCAATAAAGACCATTGCCATCGTGGCCATGGCGATTTCTGTAACCGAGGTAAGGGGATTAAGAAAACTTAAAAGATAATTAATTTTTAACATTATAAATAATTATGTACAGGGTGGCCCCGTTTATTATGGGATGGCACCTTATCTCAGAATCTATGGGGTGCACCAAAAAGTTTAATACAAAAGTTGTTTAGATTTACTTAAATTTTTAAAATATTATATTTTTATATATACAGATTTTCGTGGACAAATGTCAACTTCCTTATTTTAAATAGAATAACCTGTATATTAAGGCATTATATAAGGAAGACAACCTTTAATAACTTTGCATCTACTGAACATGAACATGAAGCTCACTTTACCGCTGCAGCCATAAATGTATATAGTGTGGAAGTAATAAAAGTCCTGCAAGGATTGAGATGTGCAGCGATCGTGGAAAATAGGGACACTTTTCAAAGGGATGTCAAAGTAAAACCAAATTAAAAGCATTCTCAGCTTCACTCATGCCATCTTCAAAAATTCTCGCTGCAGCTCCGGAAAGTTTAGCTAGGTGTGTCATCAAAGTCAAAATTAATTACTGCTGATGCTTTGGTTGATACAGCAAGTTCAGAAACTTATATTTCTGTATTTCCAAGTACTGGATACATATCCATGACCTCTACTGCCTTATAATCTCCTATAGCAGGCCACTGTTTTGTCGATTTGGAACTAAACCATCATAAATATGCAAATTTTCAATTGACAGTTCTTTTAGACTTATCTGCCGATGCTATAATAGGACATGATATTCTCAACATTCCAATCTAAAAGTACACTTCGCAGGCCCGAAACAACCTTTAATAATTGATTTACCTTGCGTTTGTTGTTTACCTTCATTGGATATAAAACCAACAACTGTATTTTCAAATTTGTCAGCAGACTGCAGGCCAATTGCTACCAAATCTCGAAGATTCTCACACGAAGATGCAAAATTTATTTTAAGTGAAATTAAAACCCTATTCTTGAATGGAATTATAGAAGAAAGTAACACTCTATGGCATGCACAAGTTTTGGTAACGAAAAATTAAAACCATAAGAAAGAAACTCACAAACTATCAACAAATTCACACATATAGATGCGTATCCTCTTCCAAATATTGAAGTCCGTGCGGTGGCTAAAATCGAGATTTTTAGTACCATAGATCTTCAAAGTGCATACCATCAAGTCCCTATACGTAAAGACGAAAAACTTTACACCGCTTGTGAAGCCGATGGTAAGTTGTGATTGATTAATCATAACAAGATCTTCATGAAAAAGAATGTTCGGAATTCCAAGTACGACCCTCTCGTTGAAGAAGTAGACTTGGTAGAGGCGAACCCCGAGTATGCCTTGGTTCGACAGTCAGACTGTCGAGAAGTAACCGTTTCCTTAAAGCACCTAGCTCCCCGTGGAGATAAAGCTCTATTAGAAAATCGACCTGGAGAAACTCTAGTATCTAAAGCCCCAGACATTATTTAAACATGCGGACCCTACTCCACTACCTCAATTACATTCGAGTGAAGAACCGTCAAACTCCGAACTCTCAGCGACTACAAGGACTTATTGATTCTCTAGTCAACAATGGTTAAGAGAGTCCGTATCCAAAGCTTAAAGAACAAAAGGCAGATAGATAAAATAAATCCTAGTAGATTAAGAAGACCCCTTAGGTACTTAGAAGATTACGTTCAAAAATGAAGCTGAGGAGAATGTAATAGAGTCGAAAGTCCCTGTATATTTATTTTACCTTAATCCCTTATATTATTCTACCTTGTTTAGTATTTTAACATAGCCTTATCGTATATCAAAAGGTCTATAAGTTACTACACATACATGATGCAAAAGAAAGGCTGTTGTATGTTGTAATAAGTGACAAGCGTCTAATGCTCACACTAACTTTTCGATGCGAAAGCCGTGCATGCGTAATGGCGAAACAAGAATAGGTATTATTATGGCTCTGCATGGCTCTCCGCTCGCTTCGCTCGCTACGGGGGTGCAACCAACAAGAACTAACTAAGGCTTACCCAAAATTAAGCCAAAAAATAAATTAGTAAAAGCATTGGGAAAATATCCGGATATATTCCAGACGGAAATTAACGCCATATGAAGACGTGGGCAGTTCAACCTCGACAAAAACTATAGAAAGAAAGATATTGTCATCGTCTCAGACAGTCAAGCAGCCATGAAACCGCTGTGCTCAACAACAATCGGCTCCAGAATGGTATGGGAATTCCTAGGCTAAATGAACTAGGCAAGAATAACAAATTATTCCTTCAATGGGTACCAGGACATGCTGGGATAGAAGGCAACGAAAAAGCAGACCAATTGGCAAAAGTAGGAGCACAAACTCCGCTTTTAGGACTTGAACCTTTCGGTGGCATAGGAACGCACACCTACAAGTAAGAATTCAAGCAAGAAGAGCGATGATATACAAATCAGTAATCGGTTTCACACCTCTCTGACAGAGTTCTGATGCTAAAGCTCCAAGCAAGTCCAATAGCAGTTAATGTTATACAAGTCTATACGCCTACTGCATACAAGAGGGATCAAGAAATTGACACGTTTTATGAAGAACTTAGAGAAGCACTCCAAACAACAAAAAACCATGAGCTCTCAACAATACTTGGTGACTTCAATGCCAAAGTGAGACAGGGCGAAGTTGAAAACTGCGTAGGAAAATTTGGACTTGGACAACGTAATTAGCGGGGAGATCGGCTAGGAGAATTTTGTCAAACCGAACATTTGATAATTACGAACACGTTTTTTAAACTTCCAAAGCGAAGACTCTACACGTGGATATCCCCAGCAGATGGTATCAGAGGCCCAGATAAACCCACACCAGATGCAAAAGATCGGCAAATTCCTTGTCAGCCAACTTTAACCTTGACGTGGCGGTTATACGCGGCATGCACCAAATAATCTGAGTATGATTATAGAATTATTCTTCCAAATTAAAATAGTTGGTCTGCACCAATAAATGAAAACGTGTTTTGTTGTGGACTGGTTCAGGAAAAATAAAAATTTGCAATAGCCATTTACTTTTTTCCCAACTGGCGGTCATGGAAATTTTGTGTTATTATGGCTGCTCTGACTTTTTTACAGAAATTCCCTTAATACGTTTTAATGTATGCCCATTTAAGGTTATTTTAACATTGAAAATGTTTCTTTTATCCTAATATAGGGCCTCAAATAGTGAAAAAGTACATGCTACATTTGACACATGACGTCATACGCGTGAGAGATCGTGTTAGTTTGTTTATTTTAACTTAAAATTGATCATAAGGTATCGGAATCTGTTCAAATGACTAAAATAAATTGGAACTAACTGAAACTAACCGAAAGTTGATTGAACGACTAACCAAAAGTAACCAAAAGCACCAAAATGGGCTAAAACGTAACGGAACAGGTTACAAACATTAAAATAAGTTAAAACTAACCAAAACGAGCCAAATTTTAAGGACTAACCAAAAACATTAAATTTGATTAAAACATATCGGAACCGATTCAAACGACTAATAGGTATGCATTGGAACTAGCTAAGAGTAACCGAAAGTTGATTGAATAACTAACCAAAAGCAAATAAAAGCACCAAAACCGGCTAAAATGTATGGGAACAGATTCAAAGTAAGTTAAAACTAACCCACATTAATCGAATATTGGCGACTAACCTAAACTAACCAAAAACATTAAAATTGGTTATAACGTATCGGAACTGGTTCAAATGACTAAAATAATTTAAAAC
>MU183058.1:117506-168826 GCA_016904865.1 Pissodes strobi | reverse complement strand
ACTTGGTTAAACGACTAATACAACCAAGAGGAGCCAAAAGCACCAGACAAGCCTAATTTTCAGTTAGTTTTAATTTATTTAAGTCATTTGAACCAGTTCCAATACGTTATACCCAATTTGTTTAGTCACCAAAGTTCGGTTAATTTGTATTAGTTTTAACATACTTGCTTACATAGTTTTAATCTATTTCGATACGTTTTAGCATGTTTTGGTGCTTTTAGTTACTTTTGGGTAGTTTTTGTTAGTCATTCAATCAACGTTCGGATACTTTCAGCCAGTTCAATTTTTTTTGGTCAATTGAACAGGTTCCGATACGTTAAAATCAATTTATACCTTTTTAGTTAATTTTAGATAGTCGTGAAAATTCGGTTAATTTGGGTTAGTTACTTATTTTAATACCTTTAACCAGTTCCGATACGTTTTAGCCCTTGTTGGTGTTTATGCTTACTTTTGATTAGTTTTGGTTAGTCATTCAATCAGTTTTCGGTTATCTTTACTTAGTTTTAATTTATTTCGGTCATTCGAACCGGATCCGATACGTCATGACCAATTTTAATGTTTTGGTTAATTTTAGTTAGTCGCCAAATTCGGTTAATTAAAGTTAGTTTCAACTTACGTTAATATTTTTATTTTTAATATGTTTCGATCTGTTTTAGCACTTTCTGGTGCTTTTGGGTAGTCTTGGTCAGTCGTTCAATCAACTGTCAGTTAATTTCAGTTGGTTTTAATTTATTTTACTCATTTTAACCAGTTCCGATACGTTATAAACAATTTTAGTGTTTTTGGTTAGTCACCAAAATTCTGTTAATTTGGATTAGTTTTAATATTTTTAATCTATTTCGATACGTTTTAGCCCGATTTCATACTTTTAGTTAGTTTTGGTTAGTCGTTCAATCAACTGAAGGTAAAATTCAGTTAGGTCCAATTTATCATTTTAACCGGTACCGAGACGTTATAAGCATTTTTAATGTTTTTGGTTAGTTTTGGTTAGTTACCAAAAATTGGTTAATTTGGGTTAGTTTGGACTTACTTCAATATTTTTAATCTATTTCGATGCGTTTTAGCCCGTTTTGATGCTTTTGGTAACTTTTGGTTAGTCGTTCAATCACATTTCGGTAAAGTTCAGTTAGTCTTAATATATTTTAGTCATTTGAACCGGTTCAGGTACGTTATAAGCAATTTTAATGTGTTTAGTTTTGATTAGTCGCCAAAATTCGGTTAATTTAGGTTAGTTTTAACTTAACGTTTGTAATCTGTTCTGATAAGTTTTAGCCCGTTTTGGCGCATTTAGTTACCTTTGGTTAGGTTTGGTTAGTCATTCAATCAACTTTCGGTTACTTTCAGTTAGTTCCAAATTATTTTAGTCACTTGAACCGGTTCCCATACGTTATAATCAAATTTACGGATTGTGGTTTGTTTTCGTTAGTCGCCAAAATTCGGTACGTTTTGGTTAATTTTAACTTTACTTTAATTTTCGTAACCTGTTCCGATAGGTTTTAGTCCGTTTTGGCGCTTAGATATGGTTAGTTTTGGTTAGTAGTCCATTTAACTTTTGGTTAGTTTCAGTTAGTTCCAATTTATTTGAGTTATTTGAACCGGTTCCGACACGTTATAATCAAATTTAATGTTTTCGGTTAGTTTTGGATAGTCACCAAAATTTGGTTCGTTTTGAATAGTTTTATCTTATTTTAATTTTTGTAATCTGTTCCGATACGTTTTAGCCCGTTTTGGTGCTTTTGGTTAATTTTGGTTAGTCGTTCAATAAACTTTCGGTTAGTTCCATTTATTTTAGTCATTTGAACCGATTCAGATACGTTATAATCAAATTTAGGTTTAAATAAACAAACTAACACGATCTCTCACTCGTATGACGTCATGAATTTGGCAAATGTAGCATGCACTTTTTCACGATTTGAGGCTCTACACTAGGAAAACAGAACTATTTTTAATGTTAAAATGCAGTTTTAGATTGTCAGACATGCAGAATTGATTGGTTAACACAAAAGTTCCGATATCATAATAATAAAAAATTTTCCCATATGTGGCCAATATTCTGGCGGACACTATATAACATTACTTGGATTTAAAAAATATTTAACTAAAACATTGTATCTGCCAATTTTCATATTTAATTGAATTTCGTGCTCATTCGATTTTAGAAAATGCAATAAGGAAATAAGTGTGCTGGAGTGTGCATTAAACAACATTTATACATACCTTTCAGGATCGCGGGGCAATTTAAATAATGATTTTTCGCCACCGCTTCTAGTAGAATAATTCAAATAATGGCACTTATAACCAGGCATTTTTAACAAAAATAAAATAAAGATTAATTATTTTTCGTAACGCTCTCGGACTAAACCAAAAGACTCGCGTGGCTCGCGTTTAGAATCACACTAGAGTTTGCCCTGACTATTTCTTGGGATGGCTGGCCATCCCAAGGAGGCGGAGCTTTAAACGAATTCTTGTTTCATTCTTTAGGCGGGAGGTTTCGCATCTGGTGTGGATTTATCTGGGTCAGAGGTTTAGTACGAAATCAAATCAATTTTATTCTTATAAAAGAACGATATAAGAACTCTGTTAAATCAGTAAAAACTTATCCGGGAGCAGATATCAACTCTAATCATAATCCTCTTATAGCAAAAATTGAACTAAAATTCAAGAAAACAAAACCTAAAACTACAAAACAATACATTAATGTCTCTTCTATTTCGCTAGGCCGGCCGTAAATACATGGATAATTCCGATACATTCGGCCATTACGCATGCGCGGCTTTCGCGTCGAAAAGTTAGTAGGAGCGCTAGATGCTTGTTAATAAGTAGATGTATTGTCAGACGACAAGAAATAGTGTCATTTCTGTAGTGCTCGGTTGCTTTTTTTTCGCCACGCTTCGCTTCATGGCAGCATTAACAAAACTTAAAAGCCGTATAGCATTTTTACAATAGAAAAATGTTAAATTGCCAATATTTCAAACACTACAAGTTTTTCGAATAGACAGCTTTATACAAACCTTTATTTTTAATGCTAAATAAGATAAAATTTTAAAAATAGGGGGTTTCCGTTTGAAAAAAATGACTTTTAACGATTTTCTCATTTAAATTTTTAATGTTTTTGATCACCCTGTAATTATTTATTATAAAAATGTCAACACATACCACTAAAGCACAGAAGAAAGAATAATCAGAATATTCTCTCTGAAATGCCTTTCTTTGATGTCTTTCACACAAATTCCTTTAGCGTCGGCCATTTCTAAAAGGGAAATGCCAGGTCCGTATTACGTTTTTTCCAAATTTCGTTAACAGATGGGTATTCGCATTATTCTGTATTATTTACCATGTATTTGTCAGATACTATGCAAATAGTATGGGAGTTTGTATATAATATTATAGATATGTTATTGCTAATATCCGAAATACGTTATTATGCATAACTTAAGCCAATTAGGAAGTGTGGATAATAGGCACATTTATTCAAAAGACCTTGACGTATTAAGTTGATATACCAAAAATCAGATTTTCTGAGAAGTCTAAATCGGTGAAAATAAATAAGAAAGTGTTGCTGGAATATTGTAAAGGCGTGACATCATAAGATATGAAGGTCGCGTTGGGATAATATATTTATCTATGACAGTGATTTAAACTCTCATATTTCAAGAAACGGTTTGATTTAAAATCTTGAATATATATTTATATGAAGTTTTTGGATAGGTAATAGAAATTTGATTGTTTTTTTTTTAATTAGCGCATTAATTATCCATATTAACCAAACATATTAGACGCAAAAAAGTTATAAAAATTATTAAATATTCTTTTGGATTCAATTGGGTCATATTGGGTTAGTTCCTCTAGTTGAATTCCCACATTGGTGCGGAGGGCCACGTGTATTATATAACCATATTAAAGTTTGGTTACTATCGATATTAAATAAAAGATAATTACTGATCCCTAATTCCTAAAATGCTTAGTTTTTATGCATAATAACGTATTTCAGATATTGATGGTAACATATAATAAGGTATATACAAGATTTTCCCGCATATTTCGGCGCTCACCTAGATACGTTATTTCAAAAGATATCAAAGAGTGGGAAATACAAAAGTGTCATGTTTTTCTGTCATAGGAATTTTTCATCAAAAATTTCAAAATATTTCTGGAAATGTAAAATTCTGACGGGTCTCCAATTGTTTAAAATGTATATTATTTCATATTTTAAGATCACTTTTTTAATTTTTTTTCCTCTTTTTCCAACTTTTTTTTGCCGAAGATAGCGTTTCTCTAACTTTTTATATTATTGTTTTTTTCCTTTATTTCGTTTTTTAATACTTTTATTAACTACGAATAATTTTTCCTTTTTTTTAATATAATTTTTTTTATTTGGTTTAATAATATTTTTATTAACTTTCCGAACAATCTTGCTTTTTTTATTAATTTTTTTTCTTATTTCCTTGGATAATACTTTTATTAACTTCCAAACATTTTTGTACGTTTTTTTTTCAATTTTCTCCTATTTTTTCAAAAAAATTTCTATTTTTGCCATCCCCGACCTCGTAGCTGAACTCCTTCGCCTTTTTTTCGCCGAAAACCACGTTTCTTTAACTTTTTTTTTTTATTAGTTAATTATTTTAGTTTTTTCTTCTGCATTTAAAAATAAATTAATAGTAGCGCTTGGTATTGGATAAAAAACATTGCCCCATGCCTATTTAAGGTTATATGAATATGGCCAACAATGCCAACCATGAACATGAAAAAAGGTAATAAATCTAAAACTGTTAAATTTGTCAAGAAATTCATGAAGAAAAATACATATTATTATTATATTTATATGATATGCACAAATGCACCAAACAATACAAATTCAACGCCCACTTACATATAATAGGTATCGAAAAAAATCGGGAAAGAAAAAAAAATGATACTCCAGTTATAACATTTATGTTCACAGTTCGGTACAAAGCAAACATGCTTCCCCTTCTGTTTATTCATTTCGTCGAAACATTCTCAAAATACTTTTAACACAAAACCAAATAAAAACAAAAAACTAGCACCTGGCAGAACGTAATGTCACAATACAAAACACGCAGCACGCAGGCACTGGTCAAATGTAATAATTAACTTGAAGCGATGGCCGGGCGACACTGATTCTCAACGAAAAATGGCTGATTTACGATGCGCGTCGAGGGTGCGCGTACTGACGAAAAATATTAGAAATGGGATTCTGATTGTTTTTTCTTCTGTGACTAAAGTAGATCCCCTTCTACAAGGAAACCAAATCCAATTAAATAATAAAGGATTTGAATAGGAGAAATTGATAGTTTTATTTAGACCTGCAAACGTAATTTTTGACATAAAATTCAAAATATGTCAAAAACGGTTAGACTTTTATATAGGATATTATATATAAAATATATCTAAAATTTTCCGAGAAATTTAAAAATGGCTTAATATACAGGGTATTCTATTTAAAATAAGGAAGTTGATACTTGTCTTCGAAAATGCGAATACCCTGTATATATAAATATAGTGTTTCAAATGTTTTAAGTAAATTCAAACAACTTTTGTATTAAACTTTTTTTGGTACATCCCGTAGATTCTGAGATAAGGTGTCATCCGATAATAAACGGGCCACCTTCGTCACTAGTATTATTATTATTACAATTAAAAGCAGATTCATATTTGCGTACCAATCAGACTATAGACCAAGAGAAAGCAAAATGAATGTGGCTTTCTCTTGACCTCTTTTCAACTGATAAATACTTTACTTATTTGTCCTACTCTGGTAAGAGTGATAAACAACTTCAAGGTATCATCTTGAATAATACTACCGTTATCGTTAAAATTTGGTATTAGTCGAGTTTTAAACCATGCAAATCCATATTATCATAGTAATTGCCACTTTAAGTCAAGTTTGCATTTACAGTAAATACTTTGAACTAAATCGTATGACATATTCAGTAGGCAGTAGTTTGATGAAGTCGTAGCAGTGTTATGCTATTTACTTATAGTGATAATTAGAAGCTTTATATTGAATTTTCATCAAATTTCCTTGTGTATGTTTCAGGTTATTGGAGCTATTTTGGCCCTTTGCCTGTCGAGCTGCATCCGCGAAACCCGTAGACAAGGAGCGTATTACTGAACAATTGAATCAAAAAAAATTTAAATTTTATATCAATAATAGGTTCGGTCCTAACGTCATCATTTTGGCATTCCAACACACGTCAAATAACCGACGATTTCGAAGCTTCCAAATCAGTTTGGGGTTTCGTTATATCTCTGTCCACAAACTGTCAGGAACGAATCTAATGTTTAACTGAACCTTATTATGTTTAATAGCATTTAGACCTTTTAAATCTTCTTTATATATGTAATATAGACGTAGTAAATAAGGACTACAATCCACAGAACCAATTATTGTAACCGAGTTCGGCATTATCCTCGGCCAAGATTGTCGCACGACAAATCGTAATCTCATAAATGCCCGCAGGGGACAATACCGAATTTAGCTTTGTGTGTGTGTGTTCCGAAATTAATATTAATGTAGAACGGCAACGCAAAGTCTGATGTTGCTGTTCGTTCCGTCCATTGACTCAACGAATATATTTATATCCCTTTTCCACTTTAAGCAGATTAATAAAGATGCAAATACACTCGGTAGTAAATATCAAACAATAAATCTTCTCAATATCTGCTTCCACTTTTCTTGAATTTAACGGATGGTACCGGTATATAATGAAAATGTCTAGTGGGACAAGGCCCACCATCCTTCCAACCAACATTTAAACATTTTAACTCCTTCCCCACTCTGGGTGTGGGTGTATTGGTATCCTCATTTATCGACATAAAAGGAAAAGGGATAGAGTTACTTGCGGTAATTTTGCCAATTAAATTCGCTATTAGTTGTGAAAATTTCCTTGTGGATGTAGACTAATGCAAATATGTACTAATAAATAACATGGTTATGGCTATTTTCGTCGACTTGGACCCAGCCCCCGGTAAAATCAAGATTTATATCGTATATATTGATTCATATTCAAGATTTGAGACAGAGTTATTGGTAGTAAAGTTCTAATCACGTTTTACGTCGACGATCAATTTAGACTGATTTTTAAAAATAGCCTTTTCATGTTATATTGGAGAAATTCTTTTTGTTTTTTTTTTATAACGTTTATCTAATACTGTGTATATATAGAATCTTTCATTATTGTTATACTTATACATTTCTGAAGAACAAAGATGTTATATAATATATATAATATATTTTGACTGGCTAATGCAGATGTTTTATTTTATTTCATATTTGTGTTAATAAAGCATATCTTACTAATTTTCAAATATATTAATCTCCTTTAGCTTAAGATTAAAATCACGTTCATTGGTCGTGAAGCCAATAATAGCTACAAGGTTAGTGATCAAGTAGGACCTTATAATCTGCTGGAGTAAGGGCCAATAACACAGCCAAACTCGGCGGGCTACAGACAAAAGAGGCAATTACGCCATCGCTAGCTATGAACGCACTTCTAAAAGTGATCCTTTCGCCTACTGGTTAAGAGCTAATGATTCTTAGGAATACCCTCAGATAACTCGCCTATATCAGTATGATTCAAATTTCCATACTTTCTTGCCTTCACGTTAGCCCTTAATTCGCTATTTCTTAATCCGTTCGAGAATGCACTTATTGCAGTTTTTTTATTAACGCCGCGTAAGACTCGTACAGCCATATCATCATTATTATCAAATCCCAGCGTCCTCCTCCAGGCTGGAGAACACCAAAGTACAAAGTCTGGAACTGATCACTGGGGAGTGACCCAACAAACCCCATTCTTACTCCTGTCCGACTAGGGACCACCACAGGAATGAGTCTGAGGCCGATGCTTCCAGTGGAAGCGGTTCTAGGTGGTAGATGCATACGCCTACTCGCATCGTCCGGTGAAAGACCACCCCACCAGAACTGGGTGTGGTAAGTGGTTTTCTGAATCACGTTCCGCTTCCGCGTTGGTGGTTCCGGGTTCCACAATAGAAATATATGGACATGATGGTGCTTCCAGGATCAAAATATTCTGGAAGTAAACTACCCGGCCATTCGTATCTCCGGGCGCTGGGTGGACCTGGGAGCCCTTCATTCCGCATTTCACAGACAGCAAAGATACCGAACCAATTTAGAATAGATTTCTGCAACATAAGAGGCCTAAATACAAACATAAATTCGGTACACCAACATCTACAAGCAAATAGACCACACATACTAGCCCTTACAGAAACACAAGTATGTTCTACGACAACGACAGTAAACTACCTCTATCCTGGTTACGACTTACATACCCGATTTAGACATAAGTTCGGAATATGTCTTTTTGTCCGAAGCGACCTTTCATGTCACTGTGAGCACAACAGTCGAACCGAACAAGCTTGTGGCTCAAGTTCACCGCCAAGGGATTAACCAAGTTTATATGCTGGCTCTATCGCCCACCAAGCGATAGAGCCTACAAAGCTTTTTTACAACACTACTAGCTTTTGATTCAATACAGGTCGATCACCCCAATTCAGAAATAATCGTTCTGCGAGACTTCAATGCCCACAACACCAACTGGCTCAAACATCACAACAAGAGCGACAACGAAGGTAGAGAAGCTGAAGCATTTGCCATTAGCTGCGGGCTTACTCAACTTGTAGATGAACCAACTCGAATCTCAGAGAGGGGCGAATTCGCCGCCCTCCTGGATCTTTTTCTAACCACCAATCCTGACCAGTTCTACCTAGATTTTCCTTGGCTCAACGTCTGTTTTGGCACTGACGACCCATCAGTCTGCTGCGAAGCGATCACGCAAGTAATCTCCTCAGGAATGGAAGCACTCTGATTCATAAGCCCCTGACGCGAAACCTACAGGTTATAAAAGCCACCTCAAATAGAGTAATATATGTCACGCTAAAAATAAGTGAGAACATATCAATCAAAGTCATACAGGTATATGCACCAACAAGCACCCATGAAGATGAAGAAATAGAAACAATGTACGAGGAAATCACCCAGAGCTTAAAGGAAAATAAAACAAAGTACAACATCATCATGGGCGATTTCAACGCCAAAATTGGAGAAAAATGCGATATGTCATGTTACGTCGGACCATTCGGATATGGAAGTAGAAACCAGAGAGGAAACATGCTCGTTGACTTCCTGGAAAGAGAGCATCTATATGCAGCAAACACCTTCTTCAAGAAAAGACCAAATAAGAAATGGTCATGGGTAAGTCCAGGGGGTCGTTTTAACAGACCATAAACACATCGAACATAACGAAGACTGAACTCATTTACCACGGGCAGCGACCACCGAATGGTCAGATGCAGAGTATATATAAACGGACATGTCGAAAGAGCAAAGAGGTTCAAAACCATTTAAAAGAAGTGGGATGCAGACACTTGTAAGAGAAAGAGCAGAGGAATATAGAGACAACCTGAACCAACAACTAACGACATAAGTAGCACAAGCCAACGAAGATGTAACGAAGCACAACTACAGAATTACGCAAATAATACAAAAAACCACAACAAAATTCATGAGACCACATAGCCGGGAATACGAAAAACTATCTGACAAAACTAAGAATCTACTAGAACATAGAAGGGAACTCATTAAGACGAACAAGAGAAATACTATAGAATATGTAGAACTGAACAGAACAGTTAGGAAGATGGCAAAGCAAGATATCAGAAGTTTTCAAAAAAGGAAAACCGAAGAAATCATTCAAAACAAGTCTTCAGGAAAACAAATAACAGCAAAAAAGAGATTCACAAACTAAGAGACAAACACGGTGAAATCGTTGCGGACAGAGACAACATTTTAAAGGTAACAGAAACTTTCTATAGTGACTTGTATGATACGAAAATTAGAAACCTTTTGAACAGCGACGCCGAATATGAATACAGTAGATCTAAAATAATCAACGTCGGATCGAAAGATATCCCAGAAATTGAAGAAGAGGAAATTCAAAAAGCATTGAAGCAAGGAAAGAACGGCAAAGCCGCGGAAGACGACGCGATACTCCCAGAAATGTAGAAAGAAGGCGGCCCGGCACTAACACCTGAAAATACTGTTTAACAAGTGTCTCACTGAAGAAGCAATACCGGCAGATTGGGAAATAGCGATAGGAGACCCAACAAACTTAGAAAACTACCGACCTATAAGCCTCCTATCCCAAATCTACAAACTCTTCAAGAGAATCATAACAAACCGCTTGGAAAATAAATTCGAACTATACCAGCCAAAAGAACAAGCTGGTTTTAGGAAAAACTACAGCACGATCGAACATCTACACACCATGAGAACACTAACAGAGAAAGTCACAGAATACAACATTCCACTATGGACGGCATTTATTGACCTCAGGAAGGCCTTCGACACGGTCGAATTCTGTCAATAATACAGTCACTAAGGAAAGCAAGAATCGACCAGCGCTATATCAACATCCTGCAGAACATTAGGGAACAATCAAGAATGAAAATCAGACTGCACACACATACAAACGAAATCAAAATCAAAAGAGGTGTAAGGCAGGGCGACATAATATCGCCTAAATTATTCATTCTTGTCATAGAAGACGTGTTTAAGAATCTTAAATGGGGAAATGTAGGTCTGAACATAGCAGGAGAGAGACTAACGAACTTGCGATACGCTCACGATATAGTTGTATTTGCCCAGAGCGGAGCGAAATTGAGAGGTATGCTCCAAGAATTGAACCAAAGGGCAAAGGAAATTGGGCTAGAAATGAACATTACAAAAACAAAATTCATGAAAAACAGAAATACCGACACCAATGCGATCATAATCGAGGGCCAGCACGCAGAAAAAGTTAATACTTATATATACTTGGGTCAAGAAATAGCCTTAGGGAAACAAAGCAAGCCACTTAAAACAAAGATCTACGACGAATGTATCCTGCCAGTTACAACCTATGGCAGTGAAACTTGGGTAAGTTCATCAGAGGGCTATGGAAAGAAGAATAATCGGAATAACACTCAAAGACCGCAAAACCAAACCAACCAACCAATAAGAAGCGTATCGAAAGTCCAGGACATAGCTGAAAGAATATGCAACCTTAAGTGGAGCGGGGCAGGTCACGTTGCCAGAAATCCCACAAACTGGAGTGCTAAGATAACTAGGTGGCGACCATGGGGCGAGAGAAGGAGCACTGGCAGACCCCAACAAAGATGGCATGACAACATCAAAAGTACAGCCGGCATCAATTGGTACCAGGTGGCACAAAATAGGGAGACCTGGAAGAGAATGAGAGAGACCTATACCCAAAGGGTAGACAACGGCTGAAGAAGAAGAAGAAGAAGAGACCGTCAAAAGGAAAACCCTGGTTCGACAGGAACCAACAAGCCTACAAGTACTGGTAGCAAAATGGGACCGCTGAAAATCGCAATTATTTTGTTGTCGTGTCATCGACGAAACTAAGGACAGACACAATCAAAGGATTAAGAATAATGCCCTAGTGGCTGCAGGAGTTACTGGCCGGTAGAAAAAGTAGTAAGTAATAACTTTACAAAACCGTCTCTCTCCCCTTTAACAGACGAACGTGGGTGGCATCACGGCGACTACAGCCCAGGAAAAAAGCAAACATGCTCGCTAAAATGTTTTCATCGCACTCTACCTTAGACGTCCTCCAAAGCAAGGCTCTACCGACCATATCGAACATCTACACTACCATGGCAGAAGTCAAGTTCCATAACCGTGATATTCGTAATATCCCTAAAAAAACTAGATGCGCAAAAGGCATCAGAATCGGGCGGAATACCTGCCATCGTGTTAAAGAACTGCGTCACGAACTAACACCCGTTTTTTTCCAGGTTTTTTTTCTCTTTTACCGAAAAGGGATTTGTATTGTAGATTTGTAGATGGGAAAGTCGCTCGAGTGCAACCTGTTTAAAAAAAGGCAAGAAAACCACACCCTCAAACTATCGCCCAATTGCCTTGCTTCCAATAATCTCCAAAGTCATGGAACGTGTAGTTAACCAGCAACTACTCAAGTACCTTGAGAACAACAGAATAATCAGCGATAATCAATACGGCTTTCGGAAAGAGAGATCGACAGGCCTATGTCACTCATATATGGAGTAGGGCAATTGAGAACTACGGATAGTCTCGAGCGATTGCGTTGGATATTTCGAAGGCATTCGACAGAGTTTGGCATGGCGGACTGCTAAACGCTGCAGCTGGATTGCCAGCTTCCTTAAGAACCGATATCTTCATATTGCAGTTGATGGAAACAACTCAAGACACATTCACCATTAACGCGGGCGTGCCTCAGGGCGCAATACTTTCACCAACTCTGTTTCTCATCTATATTAATGATCTGGTGACCGAAACGAATAATCCTCTTTACAGTTTTGCAGATGACAGTACTCTTGTCTTCCACTTTAGATCTGAAAACCCTTTACCAGCGACTGAGACTTATTACAGCAGACAGGAGCAGATTACAGCAATTAATCAAGACCTGGAGAAAATTCAAACTTGTGGGGACAGAAATTTGGTCCAGTTCAATGCAGCAAAGACCCAAGCAGCCACGTTTATCAGGAGGGTCAATATGGTGGGCCCTGACATCATTATGGCAGGATCGACCATTCCTTCATCCTCGTCAATCGGAATACTGGGTGTCTAGGTCAACAGCAATATGTCCTGGCATGACCACGTTGCTATCATCGCAAAATCAGCCTCCCAGAAGCTTGGTGCGCTATTTCGTAGCAAAAAACTGTATACACCGCAGCAGTTGCTCTTGCTCTACAAAGCGCAAATAAGACCGTGCTTAGACACTTTGCTCACACATCTGGGGTGCCGCACCAAAGCAGGGTGTGCTTTGGTGCGGCACTTCAGATGTGTGAGTTGTGCGTCTCGTCGGCGACCCGGAGTTGACCCGAAATCTGGATAGTCTGGAACACCGCAGACAGGCCGAGGTGTCCCTGTTTTACAGATACTTTCACGGCAGATGTTCCCAGGATTTGGCCCGCTTAACATACTTTACAACAGATATTTTGAAAAAGGACAGAAAATTTAAGAACAATGTAAAGTTTAAATTTAAAAAATGTCAATTGTCAACACATATGTAATAGATACAAATAGTAAAAAAAGAAGCGGGCACCCTTTGATAAAATGATAAAAAAATTGGACTTACAGCAGTAGAAAAAAAAACAAGTAACAAGTTAAAAAAAGTAAAAATATACACAAATATACACAAAGCAAACGCTGCATCACATATCATTCTCACAGTATACCTGTCATAGTGCATCCTCGAGGAATTCTAGGACGGTGTAATATGCTTTCTCAATTAGCAGCCTCTTTAGCTGTCTTTTGAATATCTTGGGGGATGCTGAACTTTTGATATAAGGTGGGAGGTGGTTAAAGATGTTTATTATTGTTTATGCTTTCGTAGAAGATTGAGCGCCTCGTCAGTGCTGAAGTAGGCTGGGGAAGACGGAAAATCCTGTTATTCCTGCTTGTATACCGGGAACTTCTCATCAACTGGTATTTAAAGACAATACAAGCAGTCTCAAGGATATACAAAGATGGAAGAGTTAATATTTTTTCTTGACGAAAAGAAGGTCGACACGAGGTCTCGGGGACCAGCTCTACAAATATATCTATCGGCCCTTTTTTGAATGATGAAAATCATTTGAATCATGAAGCCGCTTGCACTTCCCCAGACATCAATTCCATACCAACTTGCCAATCCTAGGGCCCAGCTCCTGAGCAGTGATTCTAACAGCAAAACAACTAGATGGAACTTAAGATCTTCATCTATGAAAACTCCAAGAAATTTGCTGTCAGGCCTGATCTCAACTGGAGCAATATCAATGAATATGTTTGCAAGATTACATTTAAAACATATCAATTTTGTCTTTGTGGGACTGAGTATTAACAGGTTAGAGTCACACCAAGTTTTCACTTTTTGGAGATCCTCCAAGATGATTTTTTGGAGGAAACCGGGGTCCAGAGCCTTCCACAATATGGTGGTATCATTAACGAATATAGTGAACTTACCGCGAATAGGAAGATTATGAAGATCATTTATGTAAAGCAGAAATAGGACTGGCCCCAAAACTGAACCCTGTGGCACTTCGTGATCAATGGATTTGTAGGTAGAGCAATTAGGCCCTATGAAGACACGTTGACGACGACCAAGCAAGAACGATGAAAACCAAGACAAAGAAACTCCCCTGAATCCATAGTGGTACAGTTTCCACAGCAGAATTTCGTGACTAACACAGTCAAACGCCTTTGACAGATTACAAAAAACTGCTGCCGAGATCCCACCATCATTAATAGGTGAATAGAAATCATGCACTAAATGATCTGTACTAATGCCCTCTCGAAAACCAAATTGGCACCTACACAAGACTCAAGATGCCATTGGCCCGTATAAAGGAGAGCATGCGCGTTTTCACGAGCTTCTCTATAATCTTAGACATGGCGGATAAGAGTGAGATGGGGCGGAAGTTAGACGGGTTGTCTGGTGTTCCCTCCTTATGAATCGATCGAACAACTTTTGCCGAACTTAGACACGAAGAAAAAACTCCCGTCTCCCATGACCCGTTCACTGCCCTCACCAGAACCATCAACACACTATCTGGTAGGTGCAGAAAGACTATCCTCTCTTGAGCTGTTTTTATTTTTGATTGAGTGTAAAGTAGTCTTTATTTCTTTAAGATCAGTTGGGAAAAACAAAAATGAATTTGGAATATTTATATGAGATAAATAACCTATTGGATCAACCGATGGTTGGAGTTGCTGTTGCAGGTTACTGGCTATACTACAAAAAAACTATTGAGTGAATCCGGGAAACTGAGAGGAGTTAAAGCAGGGCGATGAGCATTTTTTGACGTATGCCATTCACAATAGTTCAGCATTCTATTTGTGAATTGTGGCAGTTGCTTAAGCCATTTGAATAATATTTCTCTTTGGATAATTTTATTAAGCAACGGAATATGGAGCGATATTTGGCAAAATACTCATTAAAACCTGGGCATGAAGTGAACTTTCTGATCATATGCAGTGAGCGAAGATTCTTAAAAGAAATGGTTAGACCCTTGGTAAACCAGGCTTTTTTCGACTGCTTTTAGATTTAATTTTAGTTATTGGGAAAGCATTGTTAAACAACCCAACTAACTTAGTATGGCAAGCAGATATTGGATCTTCAGAATCTAAAATAGGGACCCAGCAAGAGGAGGCACATAAATTGTAAAATCGAGCATAATTGTTTCTACCAAAAATTCAGCCAGTATGTATTAGAGATTTTGTCTCTTGAACGATGGGTTTTGAGATCTTGAAAAAAATGGCTGCATTCTCAACTGTACAACTAGCAAGTTCACCACACAAATTAGAACACACATCGTCGATGGCACTGGATGAGAACTGAGTGATGCGCGTCGGCGATCTAACATGCATTTGCAAATTATATGAGTCGAGTAAACTAGACAGCCGCACTGTGCAAGCAGAACTCTTTTCATCAAAGTTTATATTTAAATCTCCGGTTAGAATTAAGTGTGCTGAGCTCGACATGTCCGATAAGATATCCTCCAGTCCTACGAAAAGCACATCACTGTTAGAGGTAGGTGAGCGATAAATGCAAATTACATATAGGTTGTGCGATTTTGAAAAAATTATGGTAAATTCGAACGCGAATTCTTGTAGAAAGTAGTCGAATTTTGTTACCGATTGAAATGAGTTCTGCTTTAGAAAAGCTTCATTGGCTAGGATTAAACAGCCACCATGAGTTGACTGGGATCTACAAAATTTTGATAATATAACATAATTTGATATAAAACATAGTTCATTCTGCTTCTTCAGCCAGTGTTCTGCCAATAAAACCATTTTTGGGAATTTGTATTCATTTAAGAAAAAAAAAGAATTCATCGGTTTTATTCCTTAGGGATCGAATATTTAGCAGCATAATTGAATAAAGTTCGCATTTATTATCGTTTATTATAAGTTCACTCCTCTTTTCCTTCTGGATTGGCCTAAAATAGTGTTCATTTCTGCAAAAGTGACTGTTCCTGATATGAATCCACCACTGGCACCTCAGGTAAAGTGTGCACACTCTTCGTCGAACCTTCTGAATTGGGAGTTTTATTGTTGCTGATTGCAGAGATTGGTGTCCCATTTTTTTGGATGAAACAAGCTACTAAATATTCTGCTAAATGTTTTTTGTGGATCGGTTCTCGAGAAGTTAGAGGCATGAACGTTGCACTTGATATTTCCCTGAAGCAATTCCCAAGTAAATCATTTTGTGCAGTGACAATTATATTTAAAACTGGCCGATTAGGAGTAAGGTATGGACCGATTTAAACTAAGTTTGAATGCTGGAATTTAATGAGGCTATTTTTTAGGTCACTCTCGCACAATTTTTTACCATTATCAGAGTCCTGAGGGTCGGCGAATAGGAACACAAAATCTCTCCTGGTAAAGCGCTTGCAGTAAGGCAAACTTAAGTCCAGCAGTGATTTACATTCTTTGGCTATTAATATCAAACTTTCCTCCTGTAAGTGATTTCATCAGAGAAATGTATCCTGTAACAGCAGAGCCGGCAATAAGTATTCGGTCCCTTTTTTATGGAAGCGAGTTTTTTCCAGATGATGCAGAATTTGAGGTAGTAGACAGTGGAACAGGTACAGGCCTTGGTATGCTTCTCCTATTATCTGCTATTTGTTGTTTTAACTTATGGATCTCCTCATGATGTCCTTTGTTCACGTTTTTTAAGACACCGATGCTTACTAACATGTTTTTATTTAGCTCTATTTGCTCTCTGATTATTTCATTTAATTCATTTTCCCTGTCTCTGTAGTTGTCCACGTTTAGTTTTTAATCAGTTTCTATCTCTTTTAGGTTTTGTAATTCCATTTGCAGAGTTTTCATCTCCTTTTTTTTGCTGTTCTAATTGCTTGCTTCTAGTACAACATCATCAAACACTGCACTATTCCGCTGTAGACGTTGGATATGTCTACCCTTTGCACATAACTCGTCCTCCAATTCAGCTACGTGTTGCTTCATGGTCTTGATACAATCCTCACTTTTTTTATTCTCCAGTTGGCAATTTACAGAGCAAAAAATGTTATATCCACCAGGGCCGCCGTAAGCGGGCGTGCAAAGCGTGCACCGCACGCGGGCGGCAGGCCTAGGGGGCGGCAAATCGAGCGCCGGCTAGCAGCGCGACCAATAGGCATTTTATAATTTTTTGTAATTTTTCATAATCATAACTGAGTGCAAAAGATTACAAGGTGGCGGAGCAATCACGGAGGAACCACAACAATTTTTTATGAGGTAAAAAAATCTATTTTTGTTGGTAAATTCTCTTATTTTAATTACTAGGGGGGCTGTTTTTAATAAAACCTTGTTAATTATACATCAAAATGAGGGAAATTTAATGCAGATTCTAAAAATATAAAGTTTCCGTAACCCCAAAGTAGCTCATATTAAAATATTGATTTTTTTTTACAAAATCCCCCCAAAAAGGATAATAAAGCAATTAATGTCCTTTAGCCCGTCCTGTCCTTAAGAGCGCGCGAGGCGTGCCCGTTGAGGGGATAAGAAAATATGTCATAGTATAGAAAAAAATCCGACCGACGGACCGAATGACGTTAAAACCGCCATCTATTGGCATCCGTTAAAACTAAGATGCATTACCAAACGTCGTCTGTCATTCTATGAAAAACAGGACTGGCGAAGTTAGGAGAATCCCCTTTGCGCTTCCTTCTCAATTGGTAGGTTAGGTACCTAGATACTTGTACGCATTAGAACAGTGCTATGGTAGATAAATAGTAATGATGGCACATTAAATTGCAATTATTTTGTTAATAGATCTTTTGAGGTGGGTTTCAGCTTAATTATTGATATTTAAACTTGTCTAGTGTAATTATAATTCAATCATCCGTCAGTATAAAACAGAAGTGCAAAGGAATCGTAATTATGGTAAGTACTAACCTACGTTTATTTATAGACTTATCACAATAATTACTGTTCAAGGAACAATTAATAAGGAATTTTAATTATTAAATAATATACGTTTTAGTATATAAAATTCGTCTTTAATAGTAATTTTGAAGATTAATGGACTAGGTTATGTTATGATTGAAATGAACTTATTGTAGAAAACGTTACGTGGGTTCGAAGTTCGAATTCTATTTGTCTGAACTTTTCCGGCATAGTATTGTATCAAAAAAAAAAAATTAAAAAAATACCTTACATTTACAAATAATTTCACGAACCGCAGAAAAGGAAAAAACTTTCGGGAGCGCAATTTCGACAGCAAAAACGAGAAAAGGAGGTACAGAAAGAAAAAATGGCGGGTTCTTTACTAAAATTTTTAGGCAAGCCAGAAAATAAGGAAACGGAATGCCAAGAAGATATTGAGGTAGCTTTAACAAGCACAGCCTTAAATCAAGAAGCTATGGACGTAACTGAAGAAAAAAATATAAGTTTTTCGGAAGGAGCCTCAAGCAAAACAAGAGAAGGTACTACTGAAGAACCTGTAAGCAGTTTATCGTCATTAGTAATATGTAGCAATTTAGATTGCGGTGATGATCCCGGTTTGTGGCCTGTCAGTATGACTAATGATCTTGTAAATATTTTGGTTAATCGTGGTCCCGTACAGGCGTCCAACTGCAACTTTCCTATAAATGACCACGGAAGAAAATTTACAGACAATTATTATTATAGAAATCTTCCCAATGGAGAAAAAATTAACAGGGAATGGCTTGTTTACTCTATTTCGAAAGATTCAGTATATTGTTTTTGTTGCAAAATATTTGGTAAATCTGTTAGTAGTTTGTCTACTTTGAACGGTTTTTCTGATTGGCAACATTTATCATTAACATTGAAAAGACATGAAACAAGTGTTTCCCACACTGAAAATGTGAAATCTTGGGTACAATTGAATAATATGTTAAAAAATAAAACTACTGTAAATCAAATGCAACTGAGACTATTAGAATCTGAAAAAAAGCAATGGTGTGATGTATTAGAAAGAATCATAGGCGTAATCAAGTTTTTATCTCAACAGTGTCTGGCTTTCCGAGGGTCGTCAAAAACATTATATGAACATAATAATGGTAATTTTTTAAAAGCAATCGAAATGATAGCATCCTTTGATTCAGTCATGCGGGAACATATTCTTAGAATTCAATCCTCGAAATCAGATTCAAGTCGTATGACTCATTATTTAGGAGATCAAATTCAGAATGAAATAATTGAGTTGCTCGGCACGACCATAAAAAATTATATATTGAACAAAGTTAAAAAATCAAAATATTTCTCCATTATATTGGATTGCACACCAGATGTGAGTCATACAGAGCAAATTACAGTTGTACTTGGGTATGTTATTTTAAATAATGAAACAAAAAATGTTCAGATATGTGAAAATTTCATTGGTTTCTGTCCGATCACCAGCTCTACAGGTGAAGGTCTATTAAATTTTGTTTTGGATTTATTTTCACAATTAAATCTCAACATTCAAAACTTACGTGGTCAAGGTTATGACAATGGTTCTAATATGCGTGGAAAACACAATGGACTACAAAAAAAAATTTTGGAAATCAATAACCGTGCATTTTACGTCCCATGCTCGGCGCATAGTCTTAATTTGGTAGTGAACGATGCAGCAAATGTTACGTATGAAACTATGAATTTCTTTAATATAATTCAAGAAATTTACGTTTTCTTTTCATCATCTACAAAAAGGTGGTCGGTAATTTGCAAATATTTACCAGATTTAAAATTAAAAGCTTTAAGTGCCACGCGATGGTCCAGCAGAATCGATGCAGTTAAACCATTACGGTATAACCTCGAAAAGATATTTGATGCTTTGCTGGAAATATGTGGTGATTCGTCGAAATGGGATTGTACTACATCTCACAAATCTCATTCGCTTGCTTTAAGCATTCAAAATTATAGATTTATTTGCTCGGTAATAATTTGGTTCGATATTTTAAACGAAATTAATGCTCTGAGCAAAATGATGCAGAGTCCCACAATGAATACTCAAATCTGCATAAATTTGTTAAATAAGTTGATTGATAAGTTCACTGAATATCGCACGGCTGAACACTTTGAAACGGTGTTAGCAGAAGCTTCCAAACTGGCTCACGAACTCAACGTAGAAACAGATTTCCCACCAATACATACAATTCGTTCAAGAAAAAAAATCAACACAATTTCACTATGAACACAGTGATGAAGTTTTAGTAGACCCCAAAATCAAATATAGAGTAGAGTTTTATTTTAGAATCCTAGATCAGACAATAACTTCTTTAAAGGATAGATTCGACGAGTTAAAAACATTTACCGACGTATTTGGCTTTTTTAGCAATAACTTATTTAATTATTCCAATGATGAGTTAATGAAACATTGTAAAGATTTAAATCTGAAACTTAAAGATGATTCAAGTAGTGAATCAGATATTGACGGTATTGATTTATTTAATGAAATCATTGCATTAAAATTGCATTTTGCAGAAAACCAGTCTAATGATCCACAAACCTTATTACAATATCTTTTTACCAATGACTTAATTTCAACATTTCCGAACACAGCAATAGCGCTAAGAATATTACTTACACTGCCGGTTTCAGTTGCATCTGGTGAAAGATCCTTTTCAAAATTAAAAATTATCAAAAACTATTTAAGATCAACAATGCTTCAGCAAAGACTAAGTTATTTAGCTATAGTTTCAATTGAACATGAAATTTTAGACAGTTTGGATACAAGAAAGTTGATAGAAGATTTCGCAAATGTAAAGGCAAGAAGAGTTAAATTTTTGTAAACAAAAATAATAAGTACTTAATTATTTAAAATAAATGTGTTATCTTCGTTAAGTTGTTTTTTTCCCCGCCATAATGAGAAAACATTGATTATCCTTTTTTTGATAAAACTCAGAACATGAGAAAACTTTAATTATCCTTATTTTGACAAAACTCAGAGTAAGTAGTCGTAGGGTAGGGCGGCATAATCGGTATTGCACGCGGGCGACAAAACAGCTAGCGGCGGGCCTGATATCCACCCAACTTGGCTACTTCATTAGAGCGCTCCAAACAACTCGGGTGAAATATACTGGAACATACGATGCAGCAGAAATTTGAGAACTCCTTGTTTCTGCAGCATTTAAATGCCCTTTGCATTTTTGTCACTTAATTTACAGGTAGCACTGTAAATGTACAAGATCTAGTACAATACCAATTATTGGGTTAACCGCTTGTGATAACAGAAGTAAAGGTATTCACTGGTTATCGCTATCGCCGAAATTCCAACAAAAAAAAAAGAGTACACAATAGACAAATTTCCGCAGTTGATCTTACTGAAACCAATTACTATTATCTAAATATCATGAATGCTTATTAATAACGCCAACGAGTTCATGGTTGTCCTAGATTCTGTCGCCCTGAACTATCAAGGTAATTATGCAATAATAATACCTATAATTTGTCTAAATTACGAAATCCAGTACAATCTGCCTTACGCCATATTCCTACTTGGAAGAGATAAATGGATTGAGGGCAGACAGATGTTGGTTTACAGACGACTCTCAAAACCAGTTCTGAGTCTGAGCTGGATTGTGTGGAAAATTTAATGGTTTAGCGTTCCGTCTTAAAAAAAAACTCGTTAAAATAAAAAATACTGCGAATGTTGCTTACCAAGCGTGCTCAAATAAACGAGATAAAGGCTATCTGTTGTATTTCTGTCAAAAACCTTAATCGGAATTTAGCTCTAATAATGCATAAAATATTATCTTAATGAGTGCATATCTGTTATCATTGTGCTTTGCAAACAAATAGATGAGGGTACTTACTCAAAATAAATAAGATAGTTCTCATCAACTACGCTCTCGTAGTTCAGATTATTGTTCAGGCCCTTGCATATATGGAATATCCTTGTATGTATCTGTTTCAAACGTCTTTTTCCATTATCTCGTAAAGTATCGGGGTCTTCGTTATCAAACTCATCATCGTGAAATGCTAAAATATAACGAAAATAGAATGGCTGCAATACATGGGAATATTTTTGGGATATCGAACTTTGTATACAGTGTGTCTATTTAAGTTGGAACCATATGGAAAACTTTTTTATTATTGGTTTTATGAAAAAAGTTATTCTTCATAAAAAGTTTTGCATGGTCTAAAACCCAAAATGCAACCATCAAATATCAATTTTTTGCAGTTGTATACGAGGTTTGTCAAAAAATATGAATTTTGCTCAAGAGTAAAGTACCTTTCTTTTTCACAATATCGAAAATTTTTATAAAGAAAAGTTGTTTAGAATTAAAAATTATTTTCAAATATGAAATTACAACCATTTAGCATGATATCATTTTTTTTAACAGATCAGATAAATACAAATTTATAATGTAAAACGTAAATGATCACGAAACCTTAATTTTCATGCTAAATGGCTGTAGTTGCATATTTGAAAATAACTTTTAATTCTAAACAACTTTTCTTTATAATAATTTTCGATATTGTCAAAAATAAAGGTACTTTACTCTTCAGCAAAATTCATATTTTTTGACAAACCTCGTATACAACTGCAAAAAAATTGATATCTCATCATTTTAGGTTTTAGACCATGCAGAACTTTTTATGAAGAATAACTTTTTTTCATAAAACCAATAATAAGAAAGTTTTCCATATGGTTCCAACTTAAGTATGGTTCCACTGTATATCTAATCCAGCTATTAGACCTAAAAGGTCTTTGCAATCCACTCTCAGATCGACAATCATAACCATTTCTGAATGCCTATCGGCTCTCGCCCGATAAAGATCTGGGATGTCGCATGAGGACAGGTCCTTCGCTGCCGAATGAACCTCTTGCCATATCTCTCTAACGTGTCAGGTAGGATTTTTGCAGTGAAAACTTCTTTAGGTACGTTCAGCACATTTTTCCTGGGAAGTGAATAACGCGTGAGACGAACGTTCATTCGGGGCGTTTTTGAATATTTAGCATTCTTCTCGAAAACGGCCAAGAGTGTAGTTTTCCTTTTTGGCACGTTTTTATGGACACTTGGGACCAGCCGACGGTGAATTGTTTGTGGCGATCCACTTTTCTACGTCAAATGTTCAATTTTTCAAAATTTGGCTTTGAGTAGAGAGCTATAGACGGACTCAATTCTCCCACCACCACTTTTTTGCCCCCTCACCCCCCTCCGGTGACCTTGAGATATACGCCGCCCACTTGGCCTCGAGTGTATTCGACCTTGAATGACATTGAGCTAATTTGACCTTGAATGTCCTTGACATTTGGCCTTGAATGCCCTTGAGTTTTTTGCTGAAGGTCGCGCATATGACCTTGGGATTTCCCCAAGTGAACGCTCTTGGAACTGTTTGCAGAGCGTTATTGTTCACGATGATTGAAAGTCAGTTAAGGGCATGCAACTTGACTTTGTGAGCCCCTGAGATAATTTCTAGCGACATCGACCTTGAGTGTCCTTGCGGATATTTTACGATAGGACCCCACGACCTTAAACGCTCTTGAGACTGAATATTGGTTACATATTTCGGTGTGACGTAATATAACCTTGAGAAATATGTTCTGGGTGCTATATAAGATGCCATAATGTTGAAAACAGTCATAACCTTTCTGATTAGTAAAGCAGTGTGTTCAGTATTCTGATAGTCGCATATTGTATTATCTGTGTGGTGTATTTATTAAAGATACTACTACTTATTTCAAACAATAATTTCTCTTTCACAAGAAACAATTATCGAAATTAATGAGAGTTTTAACAAACCAGTGGAACAAATAGAACGTATACCTTTTTCCTCTCTAGATATTGGAAAGAGATATATTATAAAGAAACTACAATTAACAAATGCTCGTTTCGGGAAAAGTGTTATTGCAACATTATTTGATTAAAGAAAATGGCTGTGTTTTTAGTTCTTAGTTACCGAAAAGGGGTGCTGAAATTATTACCAAAGAAGTTGCTGAAATTATCATTAACTCTAACGAAAAACATAAATTAACTTATTTAGGGCAAAGTGAACCCGCATACTCCGGTGCCAAAACACGTTCTCTTGTAAGATTTGATAATCTGGAATAATTACAATATCTTCGAACTGTAATAGTTTTAAAAGTTTGATTAAATTTTATTATAATGAATTATCAGAATGCTGACACGATGTCTTCTTTTTCACAGAGGGCAATATGGCCAATTTTATAAATAGTGAAAGTCCAGTTTTATACATTAAAAGTTTAGCAGTACTGCTAAGAAATATGCGTGAAGATATTATCGCCTATTTGAGAGAATATGTTGCCGATGCGAACGATGAAAAATATGCCAAGTACCTGAAGGATGCATTAAATTATTGTATTGGTGCCCACGTGTGTGAGAAGTTTGTTTATGGTTACATTGACCTGCACACATTTTGTAGTCAAATGCTTGAGGAGGATCTGAAGCTATTGGTAATTGAAATCCCACAAATTCCCAAAGGACTTCGTTGAGAAATATTGTCTTTATGAAGATGCAGAAGTTACATCAGTTTGATGGAACCCAAGCTTACAAGACACCTCGAGAAAAATATGTTCTACACGAAGATCCAGTGGCAGCATCAAAAATGGACAAGAAAACACATTATTTACCACATTCTGGTAACTTTGTACGACCAAACAAAACATTGTTTTCAACATTCTTATAACATTGTAAATTGTAAGACAATTGTATATTTGCAACGTTCCCGTAATTTTGTAATATATTTTTAAATTTAATTGTTGTTTTTTTTATATAATATAAGTACATCAGATCTAGAAAAATATCTTAGTATGTTTAAAATGGCACCTGTTAACAACACAATTGACATATTTGGTCGTTAGCGAACAAGGATGTTTCTATATGAAGCTGAGCTGCAAAAGACGAAAAGCCCAGATTTAGTTGAAAATGTTCTCCGCGAACGTAAAAAAGACAATAAAGAACAATTATATGTTAAGTGGTTGGGTTTTCCACATCATCATTATTTTTAAACACGTGTAAAGTATAGAGGTTATTAATAAAAAACTTTTTTTGTAATATTTTTGTTTTTCATTTAATATATATCTATTAGTACAAAACTTGTATCCAATAATTCTGGGAAACTATTTTGGTGACAGGTTTCTACTTGGGTATAAATATAGTCGATTTCGAGTGAAAAAGTTGGTGTTCATGGTCTAATACACTAGAAAAACAATGATAGTCCCTTTTTCCCAAGTAATTGTTGTCATATTCTTATTTTCCTAGCTGCAATCATATTATTGACCTTCTTCTCAATTATCAACAATATTTTCGTGTTTTCTTTCATTCTCTTTTCCAAATTAGTTATTTTTCCAATAATATTTTCTTTTCGTGCAACATAGTATTTTCTTTTATTTTCAAATGTGTCCATTCTGTCATCAACACTTATCAAATTTGTATTACAAGCTTTAGATATTTTGTTGATTGTTTCTGTTAACTCTATGTGAAATTTATGGATTTCCTCGCATACATATTTTTTGGTAATAGCATCATCACTGGTTTCCGGTTTTGCAACACCAATTAAACGGCTTCCCACAATATTAAATTGATTATCGGATGTTAGCTTAAATCCTATTCCTGGTGCACCACCATGCAAAATTTGAACTCCGTCACCATGAACTACCTTGTGACGACCAAACTTATCTATTGTGTTGTTGACACTCCCCATTTCGTCGAAGAAATAAAGGTATTAGCTCTTAAATCAATATTTATTAACTTTTTTTCATTATTTTCCATCCATCCTTCTAAATTACGTATTTTTTTAGATTCTCTAGATCATTGATTATATTTGAGTTTTCAACACCGTCCATTTTTTTATCTAGGCTCTTCAGTATTTGATTAATATGATTTTGTAATTCGTTTAATGCATCTTTCATTTCTTGGCCAAGTAACTGAATTTCCTCAAGAATATACTCTTGGGTAGTAACATCATTATATACTAACGATTTTGCAACATTTGATAGACGGTTTCCCTCAATATCATAGTGGATTCAACTAACTTGAATCCGATTCCTTGCGCACCACGTAAAATCCAATATTTGTCATGTACCTACTCTCTGACGACCAAATTTATCTATAGTGTTTTTAACACGCCCCATTTTTAACAAGAACTAACTACAAATTATAATTTGTTTATTTTTATATGGGAACCAAAACTAATTCGTTAATATACGTACATCAGCTCTAGAAAAAATAACTTAGTATAAGTTTAAAATGGCGCCTGTTAACTACACGATTGACATATTTGGTCGTCAGCGAACCAGAGCAAATGATGGATGTGCTCGTGGGCTGCCAGGCACTGGTTTCAAACTTACTACCAGTGGCGACTACGATATTCAGGGGAAACGTTTAACTAAGGTATCCGATCCAAGAAATGTTAAGGATGCGACCAATAAGCAATATGTAGATCTCAAAATTCATGAATTACGTCAATTATTTGCTAATCTAATAAATCAACACGTAATGATTACAATGAGAAAGATTGCACAAAAACAAAGAAGTAGGTAGTGATTTAACCGAAGAAGTCAAGAAATTGATACATGAGCAAACACATGAAGATAGAGGAAAATGTTTGATAATGATTACAAATTTACAAAAAGATGTTAAGGAATTAAAAAATGTATTAAATGAAGAAAACTATCTAGATATTATGTATATCTTCCTACTTGTATCCTATTAAAAAACTTTAAGAGTTTAATTTGCTTTTAGATAAACAATTAAATGTAAAAATATATTTTTAGTTGTTTGCTACATTTACACTTGGAGCAATCCCAAGGCCATATGCATAACCGTCAACAAAAAACTCAAAGGGCACTCAAATTATCTCAATGTCATTCAAGGTAAAAGACACACAAAACAACCAAGAGTGTTCAAGGACATTCAAGGTCAGAGTCATTTAGGGTCGAATACATCCAAGGCCAAGTGGGCTATCTCACCAGGGAGAATTGAACTCGTCTATATCTCCAAAGAGAATCGACCCCGGCTACCCCCCAAAGAGAATCAGCACAGGCTATAGCACTCTACTTTAATGCATATCCGTATATCGCACTCTTTACCTAGCATCACCAAAGGTGATTGTAGATGGAGCCAAAGTCGTGTCGACGCTGTTGAAAAAACAAATGATATATGTCTTCTTCTAACTCATGAAATTCTGCGTTAGAAGTTGAACAGCTGAATACTAGATGACATTGACAAGTATGACTATGACAGTTCACTGTTCAATGTTTCATACTACGGAGGGCTATAGGGTTAGTTATAGCCCTCCGTATTTCATACGTTACACCAGAGGCAAGGGAAATAATAATCTTATATATTTTTTAAAACATACTCAATGACAGATTCTTTAAAATTTTTACCTTCAAGCGCCTTCCTTTTTTTAAAATCTCTTAGCAGAGCGAATGGTATTTCTCTAATTCGGTTAGGAATCAGAATGCCGTCAAACTCAATTTCGTTCTGGTCTCTGAGTTTCAAATATTGAAATCTGATATTTCTTTGAATGTCATCCATTTTACAAAATACAATTTTATCTGCGTATGGACTTAGCCTGCAAACAGAAATATGTACAATTTAGCGAATTCTTCAAAACTGATGTGTCAATGAGTTTAACCTTAGATTCATCATCATCATCATCATACATTGTATTTCAATATTAATATTTTTGTAACAGCATAACCTAATATTAACACGTCATTAGTACTAGTATAACTAGGGCCTGTTGTTTCGCCTGGTGTTGTTCGATCAGCACCGTGGCCAACAGGGTACGACGCCCTTAGGGGGCTGTTGTTAGCCTACCTATTTAGTTAGGCGCAGCTGAGCTACGGTTGGCTTCAATATCTTTACAAGTTAGTTGTTGGCCGGAGCTATATTAGATTAGAATACTTGATTTGTTAAGTAATGTTATTCCCAGGAAGATTATACAAGGAAAAGCAGTGAAAACCCTTGTTTGAACTGCTCTCAGGAAGCAGGAGCTCATATGTTAAAAAGACATCACAATATATACAACATAGACTTAACTACTATATACAATGTACAATATACAAGGTGAAGACTTAGCAGCGTAAGTCTGCTCCGGTATTGTAATAACTTCAGGTTGAATAGGTCGAGCCCCACGGGTCAGACTGCGGAGTCACGGATGCTTCAGTGGTTGGAAGTCAAGTGTATATGCGATGGGCGCAACTGCGTATTTATTCTACTAGCAACACCTTTAGCAAGCCCCGCCCCCCGTGTCCGAACACGGTGGTTAGCTGGGCAGGCAGCAGGACTAACACTTGCCCGAAGGTAAAGTGCTCCTGCTCTCCTGATCCTTGGGTTTTCATGTTTTTTTTTTCAAAAGATATAGATTTAGTAACTTAAAAAGGTAAAATTACTGGGATTTTGGCAATATTTAATGTTAACAAGATATTAGGTTTATGGAGGCCTTAGCTGCTTATAGAATAAGGTTAGCTCTCGGTATATGGTACCGTGTCGGATAGGGCGCTCGGGGTCGTAGCGCTTGTCCGCGATATTAGCAGTGAGCGGCGATCCCTTGATTTGGTTCTCAAAGAACCTACACGCGAGGCCGTCGATGTGTTCCTCGACGTATTCAACGCCTGACCACGCGTGCAGGTCTTCAATTCTGACGTGATCACGTCGTGTCAAGGAGAACGCCGCCCTCAGGTAGCAGTTTTGTATGACCTGTAGTTTACGTTTATGCGTACGAGCCACCGAGCACCATACCGGGGCAGCGTGCAGCAGTGCTGGCCTTACAATTGATTTGTAGAGGATAAGCTTATTGGCAGGGCTCAGGTAAGACCTGCTCGCTACCAACAAGCCTAGTCCTTTCTTGATGCCTTCATTTTTGTTAACAATTGCCGAGATGTGCCGGCTAAAATTCAGTTTAGTGTCTAGCGTGATACCGAGATATTTTACTTGCGTTTTTGGATTTATTTGCGTGTTACCCACTACGAGAGGTGTAACCTCAATGTCCTTACGTTTGCGTGTAATTACAATAAGGTCGGTCTTTTTCGCATTTAGGGAAATCTTCCACCTCTCGTAATAAGGAACAAGCGCATTGATATGCTCGCTTAGTTTTGACTTCGCCACTTCCGCTATAGGATGCGAGGAGTAAATTGCCGTGTCGTCGGCAAATAGGGCTTTATTGGTTTGGGAATGAGACGGAATATCTGCAATAAAAAGATTGAACAGCAGCGGTGACCATACTGTGCCCTGTGGCACCCCTGCAAGCAGGCTTCTACTTGCGGAAGTGTGTTTTTCCACTCTAGTAACGAAAGTGCGCTCGGCAAGGTATGACGCGATCAGGGATACTATGTGGAGCGGAAGGTTGTGCTTCGCTAGAAGTTTATAAAGTAACCCCGCGTGCCACACCTTGTCGAACGCCTTCTCGATGTCTAGTAGCAGTAGTGCCACTGACTGTCTCGCACTGAAGCTCTCATATACATCGGTAGCGATCTTCGCGGCTAACATGACAGTGCCATGCCGGCCGCGAAAACCGAATTGCTCAGGGGGCAGGATGTTGAGTCTGTCGACTTCCCCGCTGATCCCCGGCAAGATTAGCCTTTCAGCCACCTTTCCGAGGGTATTCAGCAGAGAGATCGGCTGATATGACGAAGGCAGTGCGAGATCCTTCCCTGGTTTAGGGAGGTGTATGACGCACGCTGCTTTCCAGGATTTCGGGAAATGTTGCAGCCTGATTGCCATGCATAAGATGGATGATTGACTTCTTAGGCAAGTTTTTCAGGACTAAGTTCGGAATGTTGTCCGGGCCAAGAGCTTTATTTCTCGGCAAACGACAGAGAGCTTTGCGGATATCCGCCGGAGTGACTCTCAACTTATCGTAAACTGACGGAGGGATGGGATACTTCTGTTGTTTAAAAACGCTAACAACAGAGCTATAATGTGCCTGCTCAGGAAGGGTGTCAGGCGACTCGCTGCAGACGCCCTCCAGGTAGTCAGCGAAGGCCTCCGCTTTTCCCAGATCGCTTACGATGTCTGAATTACGATATTTAATGGCCGGAATTCGCGTACTAACTCCGCGGACACGCCTGGCGAGCTTCCACAGCGAGCCCTCATCCCTGCTGACAGAATTAATATATTCAAGCCATGTCTGGCTTCTATATTCCCGGATTTTAACCCTTATTTCCTCCGTCAGCGCATTGATGCGAGCGGATCCCATTTGTGTCCGGTTTCTCTGCCATCGGCGTCGAAATCGGTTTCTGAAAGCTATAAGTTCAAGGATAGGTTCGGGTAGGGTTTCTGTCCTAGGGTGGATGGTAACCCTAGGGCACATAGCATCACGGATGCGCTGGATATTAGTTGTAAGCTTTTCAACTTCATTCTCAAGATCCTGGATTGACTCTATTTGCCCGGGGACGACAGTTAACTCGTTTAACCTAGCTCGGAACTCTCTCCAATCAAGACCCCTGTACGAAACGACGGTGTCGCTCGAAGTAGGGACCCTACAGTACAGGCCAATCTTGATCGGAAGGTGATCCGAGTTTATTTCCTGTAACTGAGTAGTTCTTACCGCTCCCCGAGTAATAGCAACATCCAGGAATGAGCCATTGCGAAGATAAGTGGGATTTGGAGTTCTATGATAGGACATTTCCAGATTATTTTCGACTATACCCTTAAGTAGTCTACCCCTGCCGTTGGTTCTGCCGCTCCAATCGGCGTGCGTGGCGTTAAGGTCGCCAATTAGCAGGGATACTCTGTTTTGCGGTAGTAAAGCAAGGATAACGTTTGCCGTGAGGCGGAGGGTCGGAGCGGCGTAGCAGCCACATACACGCAAGCCGCTCTCCAGTTCAATGCTGACATGTTCTATCACGGAACGTACGTTATATACCCGCCGGTAGCGGATTGACCTGTGTATGAGGCAAGCCACGCCTCCTCCGGCTTGATCGGGCCTATCAAATCTCTCGATATTATAGTTCCTAATCTTAAAAGTAAAATTAGGAGTTAATCTCGTTTCATTGAGAAAAACAATCTGAAAATTGGAGGTTTGCATAAAATTACGGAATTCGCCCATTTTGGGCCTGATGCTGTTACAATTCCAACTGGCTACTAGAAGCATTATATATCAAATCTTTGGTACTCGAACGAGAAAAAGCGTATCGAGGCTTGCAGGATTTCTGTTTTATCGCCTCGACACGCTTCCAGCATGTTCGAGTAACAATCCAAGGCCAAGAATAGTTGGTCCAGGTTGACTAGGTTATTAATTCTATTTACAACGTTATTAAGGTTACTCATAGTATTTAGGTTACTCATAGTATTTACATGGTTAACATTTTTGTTGTTATGATTATTTCTGTTCAAGCCAACGCGTGCAGAGCCACTAACCTGTACATTGTTGTTTGCTTGAGGTTGATTTTGTTTGTTTTTCTGTGTGTTTCTGTTACGCAGGGGTGGGAACTGTCCATTGTAGTCCTCTTCACGGTGGCCATTGTTTAGGCCTTGGCCCCTACTTGGGCCGTCTGCTACTAGTCCGGGTGCTTTGCCCCTCCAGGCCGGGTGTGCCGGCGGCGGCGCTGGTTTGTAGGCAGGTTTGGTTTGCCTTGCTTTGTTCCCTGTTGTCTCTATAATGTTCAATTTGTAAACATACACAGGGCACTCCGTGTCAATAGAGCGGTGGGGGCCCCCGCAGTTTACACATTTTGAGAAGTTAGCGGAGCACTGCGTGATGTCGTGAGATGCTGCAGGCAGTTTTTCTACAGCAGTACGACTTAGCGTGGCCGTACTGCTGGCAGTTTTTGCATTGCAAAACTGCTTTCCCGGAGCGTCTGGCTTCCCACGTCACTCTGACGCACATAAGTGTTCTAATTTCACCATTTAAACGGCGCAGAGTATAATCAGTCCCTAGAATTACTAGGAACATTGGTGTTCTTGTTTTCCTCATTATGTAAATGTTGTTGGGGGTTAAGTTATACTCTTCTTCAAGAGCTTCCACGATGTCTAGCGTTTGAATTTCCCCGTCAAGCCCGCGTAGTACGAACGCTCTGGACTTTTCTTGCGATTCTGCGTAGGTGTGGAATTCCGTACTTTCCTGTGCAAGAGTGCGCTTTAACGTGTGGAGATCGTTGGCGTTTTCACAATATACAATTACAGAATTTTTGGTATATTTTAATTGGTATTTATTAATACGCATTTCCTTTAGATCTTCTCTTAATTGCTGGTGATCAGCCGGTCGCCCCTTAATAACGACAGGGGGTAAGGGTTGTATTTTTCGCTTAGGGGTGGCTTTGCCCTTATTGTCAGCTGCCGACTTTCGTTTGATCCCTGCAGAGGCTGAGGTAGACGCTACACCTATAGTGTCCTCATCCTCTGTATTGATATCCTGTAAGGGTTCGTAGTGGTTCGAGGTCTCAACAGGGGGTTGTGCCCTGTCAAGGGTGACAATTTTAAAATTACGTTTGAAAGGCAATTGTTTAAATGGGGTTTTGAAAATATTTTTGTCACTTTGGCTTACCAGGGTAGCAGAAGGTGGTGCCATTAAGTTACGCTCGCTTTCTTGTATTTCGGTTTGCCTAGCAACTTCTTTGCCGCAAAAACTATCTTTGGTTTTTTGTGTTGCTGGTCGGTCGATCAAGGTGACCTTGGGTTTTTTCACGGTTTCGGAGCCTAGAATGCCAGTAGGACTGGCCTTCTTTTTCTGCCCCGTGTCGATTTTCGCCGAGATGGTCTTAATACGTGCGGGATGGGTATCCCGAAAGTGCTGGCGCACTTTCGAAACTAATTTTCGAGTATCTATGTGGCTTGAGTCACACTCCCTGAGATTCTCGTAATCGAGTCTGCACTGTACGCAGACTTCAGCGAAGTTTTTACATCTACTTCTGATTTTCCGTATTGAAACTTCTGTGAGATTCGAGTCTGGGATAGACTCCATATAAATCAATGTAGAGGAAAGTTATAAAAAATGCAAAGAAGAATTATTGCTATGATACTAAAATGAGTAATGCAAAAAATAAATCAAAAGAAATTTAGCGCAAAAACTTAAGAAAGTATATATGTTTGAACATTGACCCTACTGTTTTTCTGCGAAATGTTGATGTGCGCGATTCTTTTTGTCTGTACCATACAATGAAATATAAAATATAATTAGATCAATAAAAAATACAAATTCAGCAGGGATTGATGGCATTCCATTGCAGGTCTTTATGTATCTTCCGAACACTGCACCTGAAGGGCTTGCTGGAATTCCGAATGTTTCCTTTGGGAGGGGAATATTCCCTGAGTCAGACCTATTTTTAAGGGTGGAAACTCTAATGACCGCTCTTATTTTCGACCCATCTCAATGCTTCCGACATTATCAAAAAAGATTGTTAAAATCAGAATTTTATATTTTTTTAGAAAAGCATAATTTGCTATATATTGGTTTTTAGGGCAAGAAGGGCACTAGTGATGCGGTATTCAATCTACATGAGAGACTTTATTTGAGTTTGAATGAGGTAGAGATGGTTGGCGTTTTGCGATTTTTCCAAAGCATTTGATTGCGTGGATCCCGGAATACTGCTTCAAAAACTGTCTTGTTATGGCTTTAGGGGGACGTGCTTTGACTTGGCTTGAGTCCTATCTGACTAATAGGAAGCAAGTAGTTGATGGTGGCAGTGTGTCGTCGGTGCAAACCATTGATTCTGGTTCCCCAGGGATCGGTGATTGGCCTACTGTTGTTTCTCATCTACATTAATGACTTAGCTTCCATCAACATTACTGGATTCTTTACGCTGTTTGCTGATGATACCACAATACTGTGGCTAGGAACGGAGAAACCATAAATAATGATATTCGAATTATAAAGCAGTGGTGCGATGTAAGCAGGCTTACCTTTAACATTGGCAAAACTAATCTTATAACATTTAGGAGAGTCGCTCCAAATATCTCACTGAATGGGGAAATTATTGAAAATAAAGACTGTGCTAAATTTTTAAGAGTTTTTATTGTCTCCATTATGTTGAGAAAAAAATTAGCCTGGGCTTGCAATGCCATTAGATTGGTTCGCAATGAACTTGAAGCAAAAACGGCAAGAAATGTTTATTTTGTCCTGGTAGAGCTCCGTTTGAAATATGGGATTCAATTTTGGAGCTTTGTTGGCCTGCATCTGTCTTTGTATTACAGAAGTACGGTGAGATGCTTATGCGTAGCTCGTTTCGTAGATCACTGTAAACCGTTGATTATTAGGGAGGGGACTCTCACGTTAACTTTATCCCTATGACAGTTGAGTTGATCCGCAAAAAGTACAAGGGATGTAATGACTCGAGTCCAAATGCTTATGTAACGGATTGTAATGAGGTATCTTCTTATTCGAGTGTTTATCCTCTAAGGATGTTGGCGATCATTCTGGCTGTCATCACTTTGTTCACTGCAGCTCGGAACATTTTTCAACCACGAAATTCTTCTTCTTCCGGGTCCTCGTTTTCCTGGTATTTTCCCCTGCAGTATTCTTTGAAGTAGTCCGTATATTCTAACATTTCTCATGATGTGTTACTTTAATTGTTGCTATGATTTCTGTTGTTTTTTTCATTCTTCGTAGCACTTCTTCATTGGTAACTTGATCCACCCATGGGATTTTCAGGATTCTTCGATAAAGCCACATCTCAAAGGCTGTTAGTTTTTTGATTATTGCCTCTGTCAAGGTCCATGATTCTACTCCATACAGCAAGACAGAAAAGACATAACACTTTAGAAGTTTTCACTTTGGTCTCCAGTGGGATTGCGTGGTTCCCAAACATTGATGACATCTTTTGGAAAACCGCTCTTGCTTTTTCTATACGACATTTAATTTCTTGTGAGTGATCCCATTGGTCATTAATTTGAGTGTCTAGCTAGTTGTATTTTTGTACTCTTCCGATTCTCTGTTGCTTTACATATAGAGATGTCTGTTGGAAATTTGATCTTTACTAATCACCATATATTTAGTTATTTTTAGCGTTAAGATCCAGGCCTAACTCCACACTATCACTTGCCACCCTGTTCATTAGTTGTTGTAAATCTTCCAAACTCTCAGCGATAATAATGGTATCATCTGCGTACCTTATGTTGTTCAGCAGTTGCCCGTTTATTAAAATCCCCTTGTCACTATTTCCCAGAGCCTTTCCAAAAATGTATTCAGAGTAGACGTTAAACAAAAGTGGAGATAGCACACATTCCTGCCTCACGCCTCTGGGTACCCTCACATCCTGAGATTTATCGCCGTCTACGTTAATGGTAGCTAACGGACCCCAGTACAGATTAGAAATTATCCGCAAATCCTTACCATCTAAACCAACGTTCTGCAGAATTCTCAGTAACCGTGATGCATCCTATCAAAGGCCTTACTGTAGTCGATATAACAGACATATACCGTACGGTTGACATATCTGCATCTTTGAACAAATACTTGTATTGCAAAAAACACCTCCCTTGTTCCTAATGCGTCTCCAACTCCGAATTGTGCCTCCCACATGTATGATTTTAAGAAATACTTCCAGTAACTGATTCATAAGACTAATAGTTCTGTATTCGTCACATGTCTTTGCTCCCGGTGTTTTAGGCAGTGCTATAAATTCAGACTTTAGCCAATCTTTAGGTATTATGCTGGTTTGATATATATGATCGTATATGGCAGTTACCTGCTCAATGCCACACTCTTCTAAAAGTTTTAAAAACTCTATATGGAAGATATCTGGGCCTGGCGCCTTTCCCGATTTTTGCTGTTTTATTGCAGCTCTGACCTCATCTACAGTTATTGGAGGGCCTTCCTCGTTATTTATGTTTGGAGGTTCGGGCCGTGTGTCTTCGAATAATGTTTTAATGTAATTCGCCCAAACTTTTGATTTTCCTCTCTGTCAATAATAGTCTAGTTGCTGTTTTAGATTTACACATGCCTGTAGTTTATTTTATTTTTTTGTACATGTTAAAGCTGTCGAATTTTTTCTGTAAGGATTCAATTTCTTCGCAGTCATCGTTTAGTTTTTCTGTTTGTCTTCCCTGATTTTGTTCAGAATTTGTTTGTGTATTTTCTGCTATTCTCCATTGTTTTTATTTTTACATTTTCTGTGCTTATTCATCAGATCTAGGCTTTCTGCAGACATCCATGTTTTTTTCATGTCTTTTGTGATTAGTTTTCTTCTACTAATCTCCTCCACTGTAGTTCTCAGCCTTTTCAATTCGGTTTCAGGATCTAGATTATCAGCAAGATCAGTTTCATGACTAAACTTACTCAGTTGTTCTCTTAAGCGGGGTTCTGGCTTGTCAGTTTCGCTGAAGCAGTTTGACTGATGCAGTGACACTGAACAAATAATAAACGTGAGAACAAGTTTCCATTAAAAATGATCAGTAAATTCGTACTTTCAGTTAAAGTGAAAACTTGTTCTACTTTTATTCATTTTGGCTTATCATTATCTAATAATGAATACAAACTGAAGTGTGAGAACACAGTTTTGAGGTTAGACATAGTATTTGAGCATAAATAATATCGTTGATCAGAATGGTTATGGCGTGATGAACAAACCGATGCATTTTTGGACAATTCTGATTGATCAAAATATTTTGTAATTCGTTTGCTAATTGTAAACATACTTCGCAAACAACTGGTTTCAATTTTGTTTTTAGCATTTTATGTCTACGAGAAAGAAATCACTGACAAAATTGTGCGGACTAGCTGATGTGTATTCACTAAAACATGAAACGTGTGAACAAAACGGCCTTTAATCTTATTTCCATTCCATTAATAATGAATCAGTTAAAATGATTCATTCAAACTGACTAGTCAGAACCCCCCCTTACGTTCGTTTGCACCATTGGGTCTTATAATTCATGCAAATCATGTTTTTTGTTGTTTCTCTTTTTTTTTTGTACAGTTTTTAACTTTAACCTAAGAACCGCTACCACTGGATTGTGGTCCGATATTATATCAGCTCCTGGGTACGTTTTCACTGATATAAATGAGTTTTGGTATCTTTTATTCACCAAAATATAGTCCATTTGATTTCTGATTATATGATCTGGCTTGTCTTTGGTGATTTCCATGTATATAATTATTTTCTTGAAGCCAATTTGACCAATTTTTCCTCAGCTACGAAAACAGCCAGTCGGTTACCGCGTTCGTTTCTCTCGCCGAGACCGTATGGTCCAATATACCCTCCTGCTCTACCTTTACCTATTTTTGCGTTCATGTCACCCATTATAATAGTCATTCCGCCTCCGCTGAGTTTTTTGTGTCTCTTTGTAAGATCTTCGTAGAATGTGTTTATTTCTTCATCGGTACTGTCTGCGGTGGGAGCATACACCTGTATAATGTTCAGTGGCACCGGAGTAGTGCTCATTTGGATCAACACTATACGCTGAAAGATAGGTACGAAATTGGTAACATACCTGGCTAAGGTTTCTCAAAAATGATACCCACTCCACTGCTATGTGCTCATGTGCTATTTTCTGAATAGAAAACTTATCTGCTATAGTAGTTTGTCCGTTATCTGGCCATCACATTTCGCTGATGTCCATTATTCCTATATTTAATCTCCTCATTTCTTGGATCAAATTGTGCACTTTACCAGCTTTATACAAGGTCCTGACATTCCATCTACCTATCTTAATGGCCGACCCGGTAACGCGGTATAACTGTGAAAATATAGGTCTGTGCATTCCTAAGAGTACCCTTACAAAACACTCAATTATATTCGAGGGTATAAAGATGTACAATCGCTTGCCTCTGAATGCAAAAATATAAAGAGTGACAGACAATTTAATCGATTTGTGAGGAAGATTTTGGTAAAGAAAGCTTATCATTGCTTGGACGAATTTGACAGTGATATTTTGCAATTGGGAAGTAGTGGTTTTTTTCGAAACTTCTTCTCGTTTGATATTTGTTTGTTTTGATGTTTGAATGTCTACAATTTATGGTGGATATAAGTTCTGCATGTTGTTGTCTTTTTTGTATTCTGGCTGGGTAATGTTAGAGTTTTGCTGTTTGTTGCGACTGTTTACACTCTGTTTTACATCTTTACAATTTTTGATTGTTTTGCATTTTGTTTTTTGTACTTTTGTTTTATATTTTTGTATTATTATGCTTTGTCAATGAGAACTCTGTGTTTTTTTTTATAATAAAACTTATTTGATTGATTGATAAAGCTTTGATTGATTGTTGATAGTTTCTAGTTTTAAATGACCTACATGTGGATATCCTGGAAGGGCTGTAACTCGAGAATAATTGATAGGAAAATACTAACTTCAAAAGTTGTAGCTTATAGAGTTGCGGTAAATAAAGATATGTATATTATTGACAAATAGCTAAAATATTGAAGGTCCAAGATAAAACTAAAGTTATTGTGACACATTGAATATGACGTATTAAAATTGCCAATAATGATGTTAATTGCTATACATTCCTCAAGACATCTAATAATTGTTCACCACGTGCTACTTATCTAAACATTTCCACGAAATAGATGGAGGTAATAAACGAGGCTGCACATCTATGGTGTATTCTATAAATGATAAATAATTGAGAGAACGTGCTCAAGTATCGCACTAAAGTTCACTGCTCAACGAAGCTCAGCTGATAAGGTAGATCACTAAACCAGCAATCGTGCAGTCGTTGATTTCTAATATGAACGGATGCCATTATCTTATAAAAAATAATACAGACTGTGTATACAAGGCGTCCGGAAATACCGTTCAAATAATTTCAGGAGTGATTCGCAGTGGCGTGCAGTGCCATTTAGGAGAGGGTAGGCAACATAATAGAAAATGATACAGAACGAGTAAGCCCGCTGCAGGCGCCGCCGTAGGTAGAATTTTTTCTCAGGTGCCACGCCCAAAAACGTCCATTTTGAGGCTCCAAAAAATGTATAAATATCCATTGACCGATTCTATTGAAATTTGATAGTCTAGTCTGTATGACTATGTTTAAAGAAAAAAAAATCTTATTAACAAAGTAATACTACAAAAAATCAAACGTAACATTTAGATAGGAACAGAACAAGTAGTAGGTATAAATTATATTGTATAACAAAATAAATGAGTTCTTTATGAGAGTACTTGTTGGTCTAGGCAATCTCAACTTATCTGCATTACGAGTTCTATTATCGTTTTGACTGGCTAAATTACCATATTTTTTATGGTTTCCATTATGAAAAGGCAAGTCAAAGTTAATATCTTTTCTTGCATAAAATATGGTCTATAATGGTCCTATAGCTTTAACTTACATAAATATCTCAGAGCTCGCTTTTGAAAAACAAACACAGAACTCAGAAGTTTCTGGGAAGCAAAACCTCAGAATGCTACTCCATATCTTAAATTTGATTCGATAAGGGCGAAATACACAGCTCTTGCCATTGATGTCCTAAATTATTACTTACTAGTCGGATGGTATAACATGCTGATGCCAATTTTTTATTGAGCGCGATAATATGATCCGAATGTTTTAACTTCGAATTAATCTGTAGACCCAGAATATTTAAGATTTCTTAAAAAAGTTTGGAAATGCAATAAACTGGTTTTATTTTTTTTTTCTCGAAAACGAAGCACGATACGAAAACAATTCAACAAGCAAAAATGTTGTATTTTTAGTTGCCTAATACGAAAAAAATATAAATTGTTTAAAAAAGTCCCTGGCGCACATTTTTTGTCAATGTAGGACGCCCCTCAGGACGCCAATAGACTTTATATTTTTAATTTAATTAAGGCCAAATGAGCCCCTTATTACTACAGATAACGCTACCAAATTTCAACAAAATAAGTAAAAGGACATTTAAGATACTAATAAAAAAATCGATTCTTAAAAATGTAAAATAAAAAATGATTTTTATTTTCGTTTGTTGTTTTTCAACAAGCAAAAATGTATAAAAAAATATAAACTGTTTGATGACGCCATTCGGGATGCCACTGGGCTTCCTATTTTAAATCTAATTAAGGCCAAATGAGCCCCTTATTATTACAGATACCAAATTTCAACAAAATCGGTAAGAGGATATTTAAGATATTAATAAAAAAATCGATTTTTTAAAAAAAGTTTGGAAATGTAATAAACTGGTTTTTATTTATTTTCTCGAAAACGAAGCAAGATGCGAAAACAATTCAACAAGCAAAAATGCTGTTTTTAGTTGCTTAATACGAAAAAAATATTAAATGTTTAAAAGAGTTAGTGGCGCACATTTGTTGTCAATAATATTCGGTATGACGCTCCTCGAGACGCCACTGGAATTTATATTTATAATCTAATTAAGTCCAAATGAGCGCCTTATTATTACAAATAATACTACCACATTTCAACAAAATCGGTAAAAGGATATTTAAGATATTAATAAAAAAAAAAAAAAATTCTCGAATACGAATCAAGATACGAAAACAATAATTCAAGAAGCAAAAATGTTGTATTTTTAGTTGCTTAATACAAAAATAATATAAAATTTTTAAAAAAGTCAGTGGCGCACATCTTTTGCCAATAATATTCGGTATGACGCACCTCGGGACGCAACTGGACTTTACATTTTGAATCTAATTAAGGCCAAATGAGCGCCTTTTTTATTACAGATAACACTACCAAATTTCAACAAAATCGATAAGGATATTAAAATATTAATAAAAAACCAATTAAAAAAAAAAAGTATGGCAACCTGCATCTTGGAAACTATGCATTTCCGGACCCAGGTTCATATGAAAAAATGTTTTTATATGCAGAATTACTCCTAAAATTATTCGAACAGATACCCTGTATTTATTCCCGATCATATCAACACTAAAATAAATTATGAACTTCATATACTTACCTAAAATATAGGTTTTCCTCTTTCTCTCGCCTAATCTGACTGATGTTGTCTGAGATTAGGAGGTCATCGAATCCAACTATTCCCAACCCCTCCAGGTTCTGGCGATTACCTATAATATATCATACATTATTATATTTGCTGTCACTTGAAAAAGTTAAGACAATCCCAACTCGGATATGAACCAGTAACCTTTGGAATGAGACAATAATGAGATATTAAGCTACTTTCAATATTTCATCGAATTAAATGACTGGTTATCTGAAATTCAAGTTGAGACGGTTTTTTTCAATTTTATAATTTTCTATGAAAACACTTAAAAACTTTAAGTATTATTGCTTGACAATAAAAGTGGAATATTCTAATTTTCTGGTCCTTTAATCACACTGTGGTCCCCCACCATCTACATTTCCAGGTGACAGACGTAAAAAAAATGTAAGGCTAAACAATAGAAGAATAACCTGTAATAAATCCTACCCTCAAGCCAAATTTGTAACTGATCTTCATCCACGTCTCCCCATTTATTTATAACACTCGACATTTGCTTTGCCAGAGAATTATTTTCGTCGCTAGAGAATGGTTCCTTCAGTTGAGAAGTCTGCCATCCTATCCGATAAACTAGAGTACCTTTCGTATAAAGTTCCATAGAATCTAGTTTAACGTCGAGCGACACCTCATTTTCTTCCAACATGTTTTTAATGCTGTAGCCACTTCCCACCCCTGTATGTTTGTAGTGAACAATTTCTCTCCTTTCGAAATGGGTTTCGGCATGTTTGGCTTGGCTGTAAAGGATTGCAACAGTTGGAATTTCGACCTTAATTTCAGCAATTTTCTTCTTGAGCAGCCTAAAAATTTAGAGATTATACCATCAAGAACAGCCTAGATGTCTAGGTTTAATACAATAAATGAAATCTAGATAATTACCCTTTAGGATGTTCAAAAATATCCAGGCTCAAAAATTTCGGAATGTTCGACAATTGAATCGAAAACATTTCATTTATGTCCAAGCCAAAATTTTCATTTAAGCTGACGGGTTTAGACTTGCAAACCGGTATGCTGTTGCACAGTATTTTTACAGTAAATTTTGTGGACGACATGACTTTGCGCCTGTCATCTTCCCGATCGTTACCGACATCATCGGGTACTTGATGATCGTCTTTTAGATGAAGAACTAACTGAGGTTCACCTAAAAAAATCAATTGTTGATATTACCCTCCTAAGAAGGTGATGGTCTGATAATACGTTAAGAAATACTGATCATTGATAAGAGAAACAGGCAAGTTTGCATACCTAACCTGCTCGATAAAAACTACCTGGTGCCTTTTTCACTCAATCACTAAGTTAAACTCCCCTACTTTTTATGGAGGCATTTAATTTTCTTTCAACAGACCTAGCTATCAAAAAGATTCAATTTTAGTAAATAAGACTAGGTCACAGTAGTTTTGCAATTCAATGCACTCAACGTACATTGAATTGCAATATTCATGATGATAACATAGTTGCCCAATAAGATGGTGCTGGAAAATGGAAAAGCTTATAAATACACCTCACTTGTCATAAAACATAATCCTCTAAGTTGTAGCTTTTCAAAAAAATCACACAATCATTTATGTCTTACCAGGGGGCCTAAAACTTTCTTCAAATTTTGCTTTCAGTTCAGATTCCACTTTATTCTTGTTAACATCAAAAACTGGCTTCTCCAATTCGCTTTCTTCCTTGTCATCGTCATCACTTTCTGATTTTTCATTAGATTTCGCTTCTTCCTTTTGGATAAAGGATTGGTAATATTTTATAACTTGAAGATTAAAATTTGATATTTACCCTAGCATTTATTTTTCTGGCATATTCTTTGAATTTCCGCATGTGCGCTGCTTTATGCTCCTCCAATATGTCTTGCAAAATTTCGTCAAAAAATGCCTTATAGTGTTCTTTTTCCACAGACAAATCTGATTTTTCCTTTTTGATTATTAATCTGACATTAGTGTTGGAGTATTTCTGATTTGCCCTTAGCTTCTTGATCGCTTGAAAGTAAGGGGTACTTTTAGAAATATATTTGCTGATATGTATTTATTTATTTAGGTGGTACAATGAATAAACCAAAGATTTAATTAAATCTTGGAATAAACACACTAAACTAAAAAATTAACAAATACAATAAGTTACAAAACTAAAATTTACAACTGGGTTCCCAACCTATTTAATTTAATTTGCTCTTAAATGAGTAGAGACTGGGTAAGCCATCATGAAAAAAACTTGTCTAAAAGGTTCCACAGTCTCACTCCCACACCTACTGGAGAATAAAATCTAATATTAGTCCTAAATCTTGGAGGATCAGTCGTAAACTGATGGTCATTCCTACCCATATAGGAAGGTGGCAGCGCATCTTTGAGGAATGTCAGATTGTAATTTATAAATCATTATTTAAAAAAAAAATCTCTACGATGATACAAAGTAGGCCATATTAAGTTTTTCAGAACCATGGAAGGGCTAAAATCCCTCTTACAATTCAAATAAACCCAACGGACCGCCCTTTCTTTTTTGTTGCAGTGGCACACACACTAAAGGGTGATCCTATGGCGCTCGACGAGCGGTGTGTGTGCGAAGATGTCGATTGACACGGTTCTTGAAAATTTGTAGGCTGTAATTAGGGGGAAACAAATGTCCTGGGAATGAGTTCCACAGTGACACAGTGCGCCAGACAAAGGAGTTCTTGTAAAACGATGTTCTAGGTGTTTCCAGTTCTAGAACGTATAACAGTCCGATTTGGGCCAGTGTAAAATATTTTTAAATTTCATTTTATATGCTGCATTTAGCAAAAAAATGCTGTATTTTGCGGTAAGAATTATTGAAAAGAGGTCAATACTCTTCGGTTTATTAATTCTAAATTTATTGGTTCGATTTGCTGTCAATAAGCTTAAGATTGCCGCATCTATTAATGTAAATTAGTTATATTCTAAATACAGATTAACGATATATTTGTATTAGCTTTTATAACACTTTGTGACTATATTTATTTTAGTTGATAAGCGAACCACAGATGCTTAGGTTTGATCCAATCACTAGATCATCACCATTTAATTTCAGCTCATTAATTGTGGTTGTGGTTTCTGATTGTGTTTTGACACGACCGATTTATCGGAATTTAACTTCTGCACTAGAGGCTTTCCAAGTTCGTCGTATAGAGCCGAGACCGTCGACTCTCTAGCTACCCTCCGCCAAAAGCGGGGGTTCTATTACCGGCCTACAAGTCCTATCTCCGGGCCAATTCAATTTCCTGGCTACATATCTTAGCTCCTGGCTACACTAGAGCCAATTTTATCTCTGTGCTGCAGGTTCTCGGCTAGTTTTACCCTCGGGGCCATCGAGTAGCAGTACTTGGGATTTACTACAGGTGCCCGGCCCCTCCACCAGAGGTACTTTCTGCCTCTACAACTGAGCTGGATGAATCGGATCGGATGGGTATCGTACAGATGCAGCATTATTTTCTTTTTTCGTGTCTAATTACTTATTAGCACTATAAATTGTGCCTTGAAAGAGCCATCAAAACTTCATTTATTCATTTATTTTTCTGGTCAATTGATGATCATTTCTTTTAATATTTAAATATAAATCTAGTCTTTTCAGCCGAGCTTTTAGATAGCTTAATTTGATTTGTTCATTTATTTTTCTGACCGATTGATATAATTGCTCTTAATTTTCCTTTTTTAATATAAATCAAATATTGACTGTCGAGCTTTAAGATAGTTTTCAATAATTTTATTCTTTTTTATTTATTTATCGCGTCAGTTGACTTAATTATTGTGGCCATTTATTACAACCTACTATTATTGCTATATAAATATATTGGTGCAGCTACTAGCGCACGCATGCATATATGTAATAAGCTTAGGTAAACCAAAGTGATCACTTCGGATTGTAGTGTTTAGAGCGCATTTAGTCGTAAGGCATACCGTACCGAGCGTTAACAACAGAATTGGTCTCCGTACAATCTCCATATTGTACTTTATTTATCAATGACTTTAATAGTCATTTGACATTCATTTGCGTTTAAATAGTCAAATTAAGTTTTCTTGTAGTGTTGTTGCTGTGTTTAAAAAAAAGAGACTGAGTAGCAAATAGATTGTTCCTTAAATTATAGATTGTGCTCTCTTGTTAAGTTAAGATTGAGTTCCTTTGATTTAATAAACGTGCCTAGCCACCCCGCACAACACCAGCGGAGCTTTTTCAGATTAGTTACGGAAAACTGGTGGCGCTCTACGACCCCACTACCGGGGCCGGGCTTTGTAACACGACTCTCCGGTGCTAGGTTTGTTTTTAAATAAAATCTTTACTTTTAACTTCAATAGGAAAAACGTGTTGCAAACGAAGTGGTGCGCTCTTGCCGTCTGTCGTGACTGTTTGACAGGCGTTACCAGGAGCGGGATGAGGTGGGCCAAATCCTGGGAACATCTGCCGTGAAAGTATCTGTAAAACAGAGACATCTCGGCCACATGTCGGCGGTGTTCCAGACTATCCAGATTCAGAGTCAACTCCGGGTCGCTGACGAGACGCACAACTCTCCTCTGAATGGAATCCAGCAGCTTAAAGGCCAGTTTCCATTATTAGTATCATGCTCATGTCGTGTTCTTACTGCTTTCTTGTCGTGTCGTTTTGCATTGCATTTTCAGAAGAAACGATTTTGAGTACATCCATCATACAGAGCAAGAGATGAGGAAGGAGAGTTTCATACTATATTCCAAAGACTGCAGGATGAATCCAGTTAAATTTGTGAGGTACTTCAGAATGAGTTATCCAAAATTTGGAATTGGAATTGGTAAAACCACTCCTTCAAAGAAAGAAGACCACGTTCAGAAAAAGTATAGCACCAGAGGAGCGGCTGGCTCTAACATTATGGTTAGTAGATTTTGATTTTTACATTTGAAGTTATATTAAGATATTTTCTAGTTTGTAGATCCCTCGCATCTGGATATTTACAAATATCCATGAGCTTCAGCTGCAGAGTTTCCCAATCTGATGTTCATGCAATTATCACGATGACAGCCAAATTTTATGGAAAGTTTTGTTTCCTTATGAATTGGCAACTCCCACGGAGGCCGACTGGGTGGAAATTGCCGAAGAATTCGAAAGGTTGTGGCAATTTCCAAATTGTTTTGCTGCTATAGATGGAAAGCACGTAGTACTGCAAGCCCCACCCAATAGCGGAAGTATTTACTATAATTATAAAGGTACATTCTCAATCGTCTTTCTGCCATGGGTTGATGTCCCCTATAGATTCATTGCTGTCATTGGAACTCTATTTGAGGAAGACGATATGCGTTTGCCAAACCCGAGGGTAGTTTCTGGAGGTGAAGACTTGTTGCCCTTCGTTATGCTAGGAGATGAAGGTTTTCCTTTAAAGAGTTATCTGATGCGGTCATATCAGCGTAACACAGCTCGAAGGAATAACTTACAATCTTTAAATATAGACTGGCTCTAGTGCGGTGGGTGGTAGAGAATGCCTTTGGCATACTGGTCCAAAGATTTAGGATTTTGTACACAAGGCTGCAGGTGTACCCTCAAAATGCCGATAAAATTGTGCTTGCTTGTCTGGTGTTACATACATACTTGCGGAATGACAATACTTGCAAGTTTTTCTCAGTTGATCACTTATATCCCGCCAGATGTTGTCTTTTACCAGCTGATTGTCGTAATCATAGAGTGCAGGATGGTCTTGCACGAGAATATATAGTTCTTCGTCCATGGCGCATCACTCACTCACGAACCTCTACCATGCGTCCTTGGGGTGCATGTCTTTGTTCGGCTGCTTTCGTCAACAAGGGTTGATAGCCGAACGTGCGTCGTGTGGGCGACCATCGGCGGTCGTAAGGCGCCTCGTGGGCGCCCATACGACTGCCATTTTCAATAAACCCACCGGGTTGCTACCGTGCTTCGGTCGCCTGTCGCCAATCGCCTCCACAAGCGATTATGACAAACAGTTATGACACGATAACAGCACGACATGAGCAAAATAGGTCTGGTTAAAACGGGAATGCTGTTTTCCAATGTAATTATATGTAAGACCGCGCATACGCGATTCTGGCGACAAAAGCACGATATTAATAATGAAAGCTGGCTTTTATGGTGTGCTCTGGTGCGACACCCCAGATGTGTGCGCAATATTCTAAGCACGGTCTTATTTGCGCTTTGTAGAGCAAGAGCAATTGCTGCGGGGGATACAGTTTTTTGCTGCGAAATAGCGCATCAAGCTTCTGGGAGGCTGGTCATGCCAGGATATATCGCTGTTGACCGAGACACCCAGCAGTCCGATTGACGAGGATGAAGGAATGGTGTCATAATGATGTCAGGGCCCGCCGTATTGGCCCTCTTGGTAAACGTGGCGGCTTGGGTCTTTGCTGCATTGAACTGGACCAAATTTCTGTCGCCCCAAGTTTGAACTTTTTCCAGGTCTTTATTAATTGCTGTACTTTGCTCCTGGCTACGGTGATAAGTCTCAGTCACTGGTAAAAGTTTTTCCGATTTAAATTGGGAGATAAGGGTATTGTCATCTGCAAAACTGTAAACAGGATTGTTTGTTTCGGTCAGCATTTCATTAATATAGATAAGGAAAAGAGTTGGTGAAAATATTGCGCCCCGAGGTACGCCCGCGTTAATGGTGAATGTGTCTGAGATGTGTCCATCAACTGCAACGTGCAGAGATCGGTTCTTAAGGAAACTGGCAAGCCAGCTGCAGAGAGAAGCTGGCAGTCCGAAGGACGGCAGTTTGTTGAGCAGTCCGTCATGCCACATTCCCAACCCAAACTCTGTTGAATGCCTTCGAAATATCCAACGCAATCGCTCGACACTCTCCGTAGTTCTCAATTCCCCTATTCCATATATGAGTGACATAGACCAATATATCCCCCGTCGATCTCTCTTTGCGAAAGCCGTATTGATTATCGCTGATTATTCTGCTGTTCTCGAGGTACTTGAGTAGTTGCTGATTGACTACACGTTCCATGACTTTGGAGATTATTGGAAGCAAGGCAATTAGGCGATAGTATCAGAGCGTGGTTTTCTTGCCTTTTTTGGAACACGTTGCACTCGAGCGACTTTCCAAGAAGATGGGTAAATCCCTTTTCCGTAAGACAGAGAAAAAAGCCTGGAAAAAACGGGTGTTAGTTCGTTGGCGCAGTTCTTTAACACGATGGCAGGTATTCCGTCCGGTCCTGATGCCTTTTGCGTATCTAGTTCTTTAAGGATTTTACGAATATCACGGTGATGAAACTTGACTTCTGCCATGGTAGTGTTGATGTTCGATACGGTGGGGAGAACCTTGCCTTGGGGCACGTCTAAGGTACAGTGCCATGAAAACATTTTGGCGAGCATGTTTGCTTTTTCCTTGGCTGCAGTCGCCGTGATACCACGTTCGTCTGTCAAAGGTGGGAGAGACGTTTTTATAAAGTTATTACTTATTGCCTTTGCTACCGATCAGAAATTCCTGGTCCTGAAGCCACTGGGGCATTGCAAAAGTTTATTCCTGATCCTTTAATTGTGTTTGTCTTTAGTTTCGTCAATTTTCAGCGGTCTGATTTTGCTGTCAGTACTTGTAGGCTTGTTTCCTACCTACAGCTCTTTCGCATCTTCTGTCGAACCAGGGCTTTCCCTTTGACGGTAACTTGATGGAATTTGGGATGTATGCATCCATTCCTGAGTAGATTACTTGCGTAATCTCTTCGCAGCAGACTGGCGGGCCGTCAATGCCAAAGCAGACGTCGAGCCAAGGAAAATCTTGGTGGAACTCCCTTAGATCGTCCCAGTTTACAGAATTGTAATGCCAGATTTTGTGAGGCAATGGTGGATTCTTCTGTAAAAGTGGCAATTGTGTAACTGGTCCCTAAACCATCTCCAATCAATCCAATCTGGTTAGGATGCCACACAGTGGGGCAATATTCAAGTATGGGTCTAATATAAGTTAAAAGAGCCTTTGCTCTAGCTTCCCTAGAGGCATTCTTTAAATTTCGCATGACAAAACCCAAAATTTTGTAGGCATCCTTAACAAAGCCGGAAATATGAACATCCCCGTGAAGGTCAGAAGCCAAATTAGCTCCCAAATATTTAAGGTGATCCACTGATCCAATTAAACTATCTAAAATTTTATAAGCAGAATTTCTCTTCCCAATGCCAAATGTCATAAACTGACTTTCGGAGCAATTCAACTCAGTCCAAGCTTCAATTTGCAACAAGTCATTTTGAAGGGTGAACATGTCATGATAATCTTGGACTGTCCGGAAAACCAGACAATCAGCTGTTGAGCTTATATATCTGAGCGATCATTAATAAATGTTAGAGAGGCTAAAGGGCCAATAACGCTCCCTTGCGGGACACCCGATGAAATCTCTTTCTCTCTGAAACAGCCCCATCCACCATGACTCACTGAGTCCTTCCCTGAAGGAAGCTTTGAACCCATAGAATGACTCTCTTATTTATATTTAATTTAGAAAATTTACTCATTAACTTATCATGTGGAACTACATCAAGAGCCTTTTGATAATCTATGGCTACAGCGCATCTGCTCAAGTGACTGAATTATATTATGAATGAATGTGAGAAGGGCTGACTCGCCAAAGTATCAAGGGCGGAAACCATACTATTTACAATAAAAAAAGCTTGACTGATAAAGCTGATTCCTTACGTATTTACATATTACCCCGCTCAAATATTTTACAACAATTGGCCTATAATTTGGTGGTTCAGATATTTTGCCAGATTTGTGCAATGGAATTACAGTAGCTTTTGTCCAGTCATTGAATAAACAATAGGTATTAGTCCGCTGTCAACTTAAGTAAACCACTACAGAGACCATCAGGTACCTCTGTAAAGCTACGTTTACATTTCTTTAAGCACCTTAATATATCACCCCTGGAAAACTGTAATATGTAGTTCAGTCTGATGCGCCAGAAAATCACTAGTAAGAGTAACTGAGTCCATACTTTTACTCGAAAAGATTGCACAAAAAAAGTCATTCAAAGCATTGGCCTTATCACTAGCAGATGAAAGGACTTTATCACCGACAGTCAGAGAAGGAATAGTTCCCCTTAAACATAGCTTAGATGAAATATAATTGCATAACTTTTTCCATTGGTAACATTTGCCATTTTGATTAAAAATGCTTAATAAGTACTCTTTTTCAGCAGTATACTTTTCTTTATTTAGTTTTCTACGCAACTTCCTGAATTAATCTAAATGATAGCGACCTTTAGCAATTTTACATTTCCTTTCTAGGATTTTTATAGACCTTGTATAATAGATTCGTTCAGCATTAAGCTTAACTTTACGAACTGGTACAAACAACCTCCTGGGCTGCAATAGAATATCTTTAAAGTCCAACCATCTGGTCTCGATATTACCAGGTTTTGATACCCAGTCACGAAATTGATCAGAAATATAAGAGTTCAGTAAATTTAAATATGCTTTTTTATAATCATGGGTTATTTTTTCTTATTTGAGTTTTTAGCTTTAAAAGCACCGATTTATGATCCCAATACCATCATGGGCATAACAATCCTCTATGTACCTATATGATGTGTCAACTACACCTGCAGTAGTATAAAGAAGATGCGATCTTTCATAGAACTAGGAGATATAATGAGCCTTTATAACACAAAATGGCTCGGATATATAAACACTTATTAAAAGCAAAAAAATTATTTGTACAAATTTTAATATAGACCGTGGAAATTAAGATGGTCAATTTTTTCGGTCGTCAGCTCCAAATAACGAGTCAAATCACAGAGAAATTGAGCTCTCTGTGCCACTACATCTATCTTCCAATTGAAAAACCCTGAACATTTCAAGTTCCTATCTTTGCTACTGCTAAAACCCACTGTTCGACGGACTATTATCCACTGAGCCTATAAATTGAGGTAGAGGGACAGTTGAAGAAACGAGACGATATCCTAAAAATCTTAACTGTTCCGCCTGTAAGCGAGCAAGTTATCAACTGTAGAAATGAGACGGTACTAAGGAAAGGTCGACGTTTGAGACAACAATTTGATACTTACCTCTCCAAATGTTCAAGATTGATTTCAGTCTTTCTCTCTGGGCTTTCCCTTCCTTGAACAACCTTTCCCTCAGCTTTCGCATATCTTTCACGGTAGCGTCAATGCTACGGACTCCTTCGTCTATTTTTGATTTTTTGGCATCTCTCAATACAAGTAGCTCTTCCTTTAATTTATCTACGTTGTTGTTCTCGACAGTTCTCGAATATTTCTCGAAACTTTGCCTAAGTTGTTCTTGCAGAACATGTTCCAAACTGAACAGAGGATGATGCGTAAACATTAGCTGCAGTAGTGACAGTTCTAAAATGTTGTTTTTGACGATTACCACTTCTTCCATATTCACTAATTGGTTTGGTGGATAGTACATTGTACAATCCTCACTTTGGACCTGTACGTCTGGTTTAATGGAACGATTTATAACCGGGTTAGATAACGCGTTGTCAACCCAGTGTTGCCTAAAATAAAATAAGAATGCAGGCGGCATATATCTAAGATGTTACTCAGCACTTACCTGTTATTAGTGATTAAAAAG